>JASCZW010007228.1:0-100130 GCA_034211315.2 Aedes japonicus
TTGTCAGAGTTCGGGTGTTTTAGGATAAAGTACTGTTATACTAAACATTTTTTTAGTGTGCACAGATAAAAGAAACATTGAATTTACTACGTTATCTAATGCAAGTAAAAGGAAATCTGGATTTTGTTAAAAAATAATGGATTATTTCATGTAAATTTAAGCCAGGTAACGCCTGAATCGAGCCTGTTGTATGAAAGATTGCAAATATTGTTGCATGGCGCATGACATATTGCAAACAATTTCGTTGTTTACGCCTCCTTTGGTTTGGAATTAAACGAGGGAGATTTGTACGTGTTTGTTAAAATGCATTATTTTTTTCTGTGTGTTTTTGACGTAAACTTCGTCCCACGGGAATGCAAAGCGGTATAACGTACAAATCTAAATCAAGAGGGTGTAACGAAAAAGCATAGGCCTTGATCAATCAATGCTTTATCATTTCTTAATAGATTTATAAACAACATGCGTCAACCGGTAGGAATTATTTTCTTTATTTGTTTTGAATATAAAAAAAACTTATTGAAGCAGATAAGAATACATGGAAAGTCAAAACATATCGAATACGGTCACAAGCAATTTTAAAACTGCCGGCAATCAATGCTTAATCATTTCTCCGCATTCGCTGTCCCTTAAGAAATTTCTAGTGTCTGGGCCTGGGAAATTTGCGTAGGCATCCCAAGCAAGAACGAATTCACAAAGTTTTTGCACGAAGGATACGTTCCACTTTAAGAATGGAATCGTGTAATAAAAGACTAAATAGCGTTGATAAATTCACATGCATAAACATTTTATATTGCTTCGATTTTGTTTGTATGCGTTACTTTTCCACGCAATGGTAAAAATACAGTTTTTAAAACTTTGAATATATACACCAAAAATTATGAATTTTTTGAAAACCTGCCGTATGAGTACTTTTGGCCCAAAACGTAAAATGTGATTTGAATTAGGTCGATAAGGTGTTCCGTTCTGGAGTTATTGCCGAAATCAACCCGTGTAAAAAAAACCGTGCAAAAAAAGCCTAAGTGTATATTGATTATGCCCTTGGTATTTAAGAGCGCTACATAAGAGGTAAAATACCTGAGGATAATACCATAAAAATGATCCCACAATGTTATACGAATTTCAAATTGAGGTAAGACAACTCCAAAATAGTACCACAGAGAACAGTCATTCAAACTAGAATATATTTCTAAAAAAAACTTGTGTAAGGAATCAAATTTAAATACGTTAAAATAGTATTTCCATCTCTCGGGCTGTGGCCACTTACGATTTTTAATCGAACATGGGTAAGATTCGTTGACCGTGCGGTGAAAGAACTGAACTGCCAAAAAAATTTAGTTGATGAATATGATTTCAAGCTGGTCAATGGGTGGCGATGCCAGCGCCGCCACGCTATTGCCAGTTCATTACGATTATGAAATTAAATTAACACAGCCATTAAATTTCTAACACATGTTTTGAATTTGACTTGGATGTCTGTTCTCTGTGGTAGTACCTCTCAGGTCCTCCAGGTATCCCAAAAAATATTTAGATATTTTGCTTGCAATTATTAGATTTTTTGCTAAGGTATTTTACCTCTTATGCTGCGCTCATCAATACTAATTTCAGCTATCAAGATAAAAATCAGATATTCATAGGTTATTTTCTCCTGTTTGGGATCCAATTTGCGAAAACTATGCATTTACCGCCATTTTCAGAGAAAAATATTGGGTAATAAGTAGTATGAACTAAGTGAGCAGCAAAGTGTCAAGCGAAATATTGGATGGTATGTGGTAATATAATACTAGCGGTGCTGCCATATATTGGATATTCTTATGAAACGAAATGTATTAAGGAAAAGGGGATTTTTTAATTATCGTACAGATTGGGCCGAAGGGTTTAAGATTATTACGAAACTTTGTCCACGCGGTTCATGGATATATGAACAAAGAACAGAATTAAAAAAATCAGGGTTGCCTGTTTACTTGGCAAATGCTCATTGAAGTATTCCTATTTTTCCGAACAGCACTTACTTTTAAAATTCATAACTCAAGAATGATTCATCGTAGAACTTTTTTTTCCAACATATAATTTAAAAAAAATCACAAAAAATGTTCCACATTGAAGGAAAACTTATTGGAAAAGCCGGGAACCCAGTTTCTAAGCCATGAAATTTTTTTTGTTTATTAATTCATAAACATCGATTGGTGAAATTTTGACGAAAGTCTTTATTTTTGTTTTTGAGTAATGCTCTCGTTTTCATACAAAATTAAGAAAAAAATCCAAAAAATTTCGTCTTCCAATTTGTTTATTAACGTTTGCTTTAGAGGTAAGTATGTGATTTGTTAATTTTTTTTTCAAGGTTGCAGCTAGGTAGAGAGTATAGATACAAACCAAAGTAAAGTGTCGGACAAGGAGGAGTATAATGGCTATGAAGGAAACACTACTTTTGAATATAATATATTAATCAATTTGGATTGGATATAGGTTTCCATGCCAATATGGAGACACATGCTGCCCTTCACCCCAATGCCCCCCTCCTTCCCTGCTGCTTCACCATCTACCAATGTCACGAGTGTTCATAGTTCAATAATACGCCGTTGACTATGATTAAAGAACCAATTAATTCTGCCCAATATACGCATCGGCTCCTTAAAGGATTTACAGTTGAGCCTTAAAAAACGGGCTAATTTTAACAGCGAGCTACCTAGCGGCCACAAATCGAATGGGAAATAAACGAAGCAACCTTCAGAGAAACGTTCGACCAAACATGAAGACGACAGTTTTAGGAAGTTTTTCATTTTTGTATGAAGACGATTGGCGAGCTCATAGTTTTTCGAGCTATTATTCAAAAAATAAAACTTTTCAAAAATTTCACCAATGCAAGCTTATCTATGTAATAAAAATGAGTTGGGGTTTCCTTTGTCACGATTTAACTCACGAGCGGAAGAACCGTTTGGCATGAAAATTTGTACTGCAGGAGTATTTGAGGCCAGGGAACGTTTTAAGATAGTAAGAGGCCCCTCCCTCTTCTGAAAGGGGAGGCTCCCATACAAATGAAACACATTTTTCTGCATAACTCGAGAACTAATCAAGTAAATGGAACCAAATTTGGACAGGTAGAGGTTTTTAAAGCAAGAAATGTTTCTAAGGCAGATCGAGACCCCTCCGCCCTCTGTAAGAGGGGGCTCTCATACTAAATGAAACACAAATTTGTGCATAACTCGAGAACTAATCAAGCATATGGAACCCAATTTGGCATGTGGAGGTTTTTGGAGGAGATAAATGTTTCTATGGAAGTTTGAGACTCCTCCGCCATCTGGAGGGGGCGGAAGGGTTTCCATACAAATGAAACACAAATTTCTGAATAACTCGAGAGCTTTTTAAGTTAATAGTGAGCCAAATTTGCCAGGTAGAGGTTTTTGAAAGGCAAGAAATGTTTCTATTGTGGTTTGAAACTCCTCCGCTCACTGAAAGAGGGTCTCTTATACAAATAAAATACGAATTTTGCCATAACTCGAGAATTAAATCAAGCAAATGGAACCAAGTTTGGCATGTGGAGGTTTTTGGAGGGTAGATTTCTATATACATAAAAATGAATTTCTGTCTGTCTGTCTGCCTTTCAGACCCTTATGGACTCGGAAATTTCTAGAGCGACCAACGTGAAAATTTATATGAAGGGGTTTTTGGGGCTGGAGAAGGTTCTTGTGATTGTTTGAGACCCCTACTCTCTCAGGAAGCGGGGCTCTGATACATATGAGACACACTTTTCTTCATAAGTCGAGAACTAATTAAGCAAATCGAATCAAATTTGGCATGTTGGGTGTTTTGAAGGCAATCATTGTATGGTGGTTTGAGAAACCACCTCCTCTGGAAAGGAGGGCTTCCATATAAATGAAACACAAATTTCTACCAAAAATGAGAATTACCATTATACTTAAACACAAAACGTGTATTTCTCGGGTAAGAAGCATGCTTTGATAGAAGTTTTAACCCCTGCATATTCAAGAAAAAAAAACTCATTCCGAAAAAAACCATAAAAGTGCCAGTTACATTAAATTTTCCTTCATTTGGTTAGCAAGCGTAGCAGCACATGCACCGGGTTCAGCTAGTACCTAATTAATAAGTAAAATTTCAGCTGTTGAAGCCAAAAAGTGGCCGTGTTTGGTGCGGGTGATGCTGGCGCCGTGAGAGAAAGATGGTGTTTGCTCGCCTCGGATGCTAACCAGTACCTCATGTTGCTCTCGGTACCTGCGAATTGCTTTTCATTTAATTCCTGAATAACAAATGGCTCTTTTAGTTTTTTACAGCGACTGCTGATTTCGGAAAATGCTGACTTGTCTATATAATAAAAATGAGTTGGGGTTTCCTTTGTCATGATTTAACTCGCGAGCGGAAGGACCGATCGGCGTGAAATTTTGTATGCAGAGATTTTTGGGGTCGGAGAATAATCTTATGATGGTTTGAGATCCCTCCCTTCACTGGAAAGGGGGGCTCCCATACAAATGAAACACAAATTTCTACACAACTCGAGAACTAATCAAGCAAAAGAAACCAAATTTAGCATGTGTGAGTTTTTGAAGGCAAAAAAGGTTTGTATGGTAGCTTGAGAACCCTCCCCGTCATAAAAGGGGGGTCTACCATACAAATAAAACACAATATTCTGCATAACTCGGGAACTAATCAAGCAAACGGAACGAAATTTAGCATGTGGTGGTTTTTTAAGACAAAAAATGTTTCTATGTTGGTTTGAGACCCTTTCCCATCCAAACGGAGGGGGGGGGGGGCTCCGATACAAATGAAATACACTATTCTGAATTACTCGAGAACTAATCAAGCAAATGGAACCAAATTTAGTATGTGGTGGTTTTTGAAGACAAAAATTTGTTCTATGTTGATTTGAGACCCCTCCCCTTTCTGAAAGGGGGGGAACCTATTCAAATGAAAAGCAAATCCTTGCATAACTCGAGAACTAATAAGAGAAATGGAACCAAATTTCGCATGTGGAAGTTTTTGAAGGAGGGAAATGTTTCTATGGTGATTTGAGACTCTTCCGTCATATGAGGAGGAAGGGGGGAGGGGGTGCTCTCAAACAAATGGAACCTAAATTTCTGCATAACTCGAGAAATAATCAAGCAAATGGAATCAAATTTGGAATGGCAGAGTTTTTTAAGGCATGAAATGTTTTTATGGTGGTTCAAAGCCCCTCCTCCCTCTAAAAGGGGGCTCTCATACAAATGAAACAAATTTCAACCGAACATGAGAACTATACCTACTGCTTTGCAAATTGTATTCAGTGGTTTTGGGTCGGAGAGCATCTTATGATAGTTCGAGAGCCACTCCCGCTTCTAGAAAAGGTGGGATCCCATGCAAATAAAAAACAAATTACTGCATAACTCGAGAACTTATCAAGCAAATGGAACCAAAATTGGTATGAGGTGAGTTTTTGAAGGCAAGAAATGTTTTTGTGGTAATTTAAGACCTCTCCTCACTCTGAAAATGGGGGCTACCATACATACGAAACACAAATTTAAACCAAAATGAGAACTATCCCTACCGCTATGCAATTTGTATGCAGAGGTTTTTGGGTCAGGAAAGGATCTTATTATATTTCGATACCCCTCCGCCTTTAGAAAGGGGCTCCCATGCAAATGAAAAACTATTTTCTGCATAACTCAGAACTAATAAAAAAATTGAACCAAATATGGCATGTGGAGGTTTGTAGGCAAGAAATGTTTCTACGGTGGTTTGAGACCGCAAGCAAAAAGAAACCAAATTTAGCATGTGTGAGGTTTAAAGGCAAGAAAGTTTCTATGATGGTTTCAGATTCCTCTTCGCCCTCTGAAAGAGGGGCTCCTATACAAATGAAATAAAATATTCTGTATAACTCGAGAACTAATCAAGCAAATTGAACCAAATCTGGCATGTGGAAGTTTTGTAGATGAATACTGTTTCAATGCAAATTTGAGATCCCTCCCTTTTCTGAAGGGGGGGGCTTTCATACAAATGAAACACAAATTTATGCATACTCGAGAACTCGAGAACTAATCAAGAAAATGGAACCAAATTTGGCATATGGAGAAATGAGAACACTGAAGAAGTCTGTAAGTAGCAGACGAAATAGGCCTATCTGTCAAAAGATAAGCTCATAGTGGAATTAAATGGAATTTGCTCGCGATTACTAGCGAAAATTTAAAAAAGTGTTTCAAGGTTTAATTTTTTATTTTTTAAAAAGTGATCAAATGAAGTGTTAAATTTAAATTCTCCTAGTTTCCTAATTATATTCGTTTGCTAATGTGTGTAATTTCTGCAAAATAAAACGTAGGTGTGTATTTTTAGGAGTGCAAGACTGAAGCACGACCAGTGCGGTTGAGTTATGGCTCTCTTACGTGTTTATCTCTATTACAGTAACAAAAGAGCCGCACGCTCATCATCTTTTGTTATTCGAATTCAACCTTGAGTATGCGTTCTCTATTATTCGTGATTGAGTGCCAACGCGAGTACTGATCTGGTGGCCACATTTGGTTGCCCACCGTTATGTTATCGGGCATAGTGCGTTTCTATTGTTTCGGTTAGCTATTGTTCGGTGATGCGAGTGACCGATCGACTGAGAGTAGAAAAATCAAAATAAAGCTGTTTCTTCGTGAGTACGTTGAGTGTAGTCGGTCTGTAATTACACAAAGTTAGAATTCATCCATACTATTGGTGTCACAAAGTTTGAGAATCATTTCGAATTCATTATTTTCTCGTGGCCGTGATGCATTGTCTAGATTTTCTGATTCAGGACGAATTCACTGGTTTTTCTGCAGTTGTGACAGCCCAGCAGTCTGCAGACATGTAGTTGCTTGTGGAATTTTTGTTAAATTGTACATGTCTTCATTATATTATCTCTTCTAAATATATAAAAATCAATGATTATTTGTTAGTAACGCTAAATCTCGAGAACGGCTGGACCAATCTTGATGGTGTCTTCGGATGATGTGTTTCTTTTTATCCAACAAAGTTTTAGGAGAAAAGAAAAGTTGGGAAGTTTCCATGGAAAAATTGGAAAATTGAAAGATAAAAACGGCATTTTTCCATACAAAATATATTTAATTTTGAATTGAAAAATCAAATGTTGTTTGTAAAAAATGAAGAAAAATCGCAAGTTTTCAACACAATGATTTCAATTTTCTTTTTTTTTTTTTTCAAAATAAGCAAACTTTAAGAAATACCCAATTTTCTAAACTCAGTTAATAGAACATCTTCAATTCAGATGCCAGTGCTTAGTTGTCACAATGAAAATGCACAACACGTTGTGGTTTTGGAAAGGTTCTTATAGACATCATACAAAAATCAACCGTTTTTCATGCATTGGAACTTCAAAAAAAAAATTACTTCAGTGTTCCAACATATTAAACCAATTAAAATGGCCAATTGATCACAGATAACTAAAAATTTGAAATGACTGCCAAAATGACTGCAAAATTTAAAATATCCAAGTTCTCCAGTATGACAATTGGCTGTCAATTTCAGATTGACTACAACAATGAAGGACATTCATGCAATTAAAAAAACGATGTATCGAACATCGATTTATTGTGTGAATCGATTTTTAAGATATTGCATGCGATAAATTAGTATTAGACGGAACAAAGTGCTTGTTTATATATTATTTTATAAGACATTCTACATCGAATTTATTTTATCATTATAATTACCATTTTTATAATTAATTGTATGTTCATGAATTATGTAAAAACATACACATTATTTCATTTTTCTACTTCATATATTAGTTATTATGTCTTATATGTCCGATGTCCAGCCTCTTATGATTAAAAAGTTTCTAGTGCCGTGACTATAAGAAGCTGCTACTGAATATGTGGCAGACATTCGCGCTTATTACCGTCCGTTTTGGTTTCCTTTTTGAATTATTATTCTTTTTTTACAGGTTTGACAGGAGAAGTTACTAATTTTAACGATCCTAACAAGTACTGACCAGTATTTTGATAATTACTGTTAACACAGTGAGCGTCTGATATTATTCTGTTAAAAGGTCCTGAGACCAACTGTGACATGTTATTGCAGCATAGAACCAGCAGAATTTTATAAATGAGTCTACGTGGTTTATGAACAGGCCCTTTACAAATTGCCCATTATCAGATTCCTGACTTGTTTATTGGGCATTTTTAGCCGAGATTCCGGTTCAAGTAAAGATGGATTGATCGCAGCAACTGTTGAAACTGGTGTGTTTTGGTTTTGCTACACCGTATTAACGAAACAAAAAACAATAATTCGTAGATGAGAAAAAAATGAAGTTAGATATTAAGTACATTAATTTTTGACTCAGTATAGGTATTAACAAAATGATAGATAAACGTTTGTGTTTAGAAAATAGTATATATGTATATGGCAGGTTGCGAAAGTTTTCTTTAAGTCGAGTTATTAGTACGAAACACTGAAGAAGTCTGCACATTGTAGATGCAATACGCGTATCTGTCAAGATAAGCAAAGGTAGTTGGAATTAAATGGAAAATATTTATTTCTAGTTAAAAGTTCGTAATTCAACTCCTATTAACTTAGAACGAGAAAAAAACTGATTTTTGAAAAAAAAAAATTCAAGGGGAAGTTTTTACTCAAATCAATCGAAACTGTTTTGCCTGCTGCGATGACTCCGGTGTGTAGTAATGGATCCAAGTTTCATCCATGGTTATGAATCGGCGCACAAACTGCTTCGGATTGGGTGTAAACTTGCTCAAATTCTCCTGAGAGGTTGTAATACGAATGCGTTTTTGGTCCATTGTAAGAAAACGCGACACCAATCGTGCGCCAGAGCTTCTTCATACCCAAATTGTATTGCATGATGTTGTCAACTCGTTCCATTGAAATGCCTAATGCCTTAGCTAGCTCTTTTAATTTCACTTTTGGATCCTTCAATACTATATCATGGATTTTATCGACATTCTCTGTTTTAGTGACCTCATTTGGGCGTCCAGAACGCGGTGCGTCAACGGTGCTCGTAAAGCCACAACGAAAATCAGCAAACCACTTATGAATCGTTTGAATCGACGGAGCAGAAAATCTTTATCCAGCTTGGCTTTGGTTTCGGCAGCCGTTTTCTTGTGTAGAAAATTGTATTTTATCAAAACTCGAAACTCTGATTTTTCCATAAAAAAAACTTGCTGATCGGTCTCTTCTCACTGTTGTCACTAATGAATGCGTGGACAGAAATGGCTGAAATTTTAACAGCCGTCATTCAAGAAATACAGCTCATAGAAAATAGTTCACATTGGCGATTACCAACGCCATCTCTAGGAAATTAAAATGACTTTTCGGGCAGCCTAGTAAAGCCCAACTGTCGAGCTGCTTTTGATATGATCGCAGAACGGTGTAGTTCAAAAATCATTTTTGAATCCAGCTGAACACCCAGATCAGTAACACTGGTAACTCTACTAAGAGCATTGCCACCAATGTAGTAGTCAGACAGAATTGGATTTTCCATACGATGAAACGTGATAACTCAAGTAACAATTTCAGTTCTATTCCAGCCGTATAGCACTCCTCCCGGCTTTGTTGATGAAACTACAGTCAAAATTGTTTTGTCCACAAACACCTCCTCAATGCATCTTTAAAGCCAAAATGTGTACAAAGTGGCCCACTCTATAGACGGTTGTGAAAACAAATTAATAAAACCATTTTAAGACCATAAAGATTTTGAAAATGTTCTAGTGAAAGATGTTATGACCACTTGAGAACCATCATAAAACCTATTGGACGCCATCAAAACCAGTATAGGGCCGAATGGCCACAGCTGTCAAACTTCACGGCAATATCGTGGTTAGTTTTTGTTGTTCTGCTTTGTTTGATTCTCTGCTCTTCTTATTCATTCAACAGTAATAATGGCTAAGAAAAAAGTTCAAGTGTTGCGGGAAATTATGTTTGATAGCAAAATATATAAAACAAATTGATTTTTTTTATAGCGTATCATGCTCTTAATCATACGCGCATTTAATTTTATGGTGAATATTGGCACGATATGAGCTGCAAACTAATGCGCCTCGGAAATTATGCAAGTTTACAACAACAACAACAAAATTGAAAGAAACATATTCGATAAATTAATCAATGGCGATTGCAAAAAATCACAGTTTTGCCAAAAAGCCAATTTATCTTAGTATTGGCTACTATAAAACTATCTGGCGCTTGGTAGCTTTTCTCAATGCCTATTAGCCGTTTAATGCATTTACTGGAGGCAAGATGGTTTTAAAATGCTTTTTCAACTGTCCATAATATGAATGAGTCATAAAACGGCATTTCAAAACAGCATTTTATAAGTTTATAAAGTCAAAATAAAACCTTTGATAGGAGTAAAAGGAATTTAAGAAGTCAAGGTTATAAAGTCGTTGTAAAGAAGCTGTGTAAGTTCTTATAAACCTGACTAAAATTTGAAACCTGGCATCTCTTGCTGCTATAATTAAACCGAATTGATTTCTAGTGGTTTTCATAAAACTTTAGTAAAACTTAATAAATCGGGATGGTTTTGGCAATGTTACTTGGGAACCTTACATTTGAAATTTTGCTTTTCATCACGGTTTGATCGTTTGACTAGCGCTTGTACGAATTACAGCAAAATCCGAATTCATCGGTACGCAATCTTGCCAAAAAACTAAAGTTACCAAAAAGTACCGTGTTTTGATATTGCAAATCATTTGCTCAGCGCTTGGTAGCCAGTATTAAGAAAAATTACAATCTTTCTGTGCGAAATGTGGCTAGCAAAGTTGGGATGTCAAAATCATACGTACGAAAAGTAAAGCAGAGGCTGAACTGAAGGCGTACAAAGTGAGAAAGGTGCCCAACCGTGATAAAAAGCAAAATTTCACTGCAAAAAGGTGTGCTATGGAGATTTACATCAATGATTTGCAAACATTTTCTTGGATCATAATGAACGACGAAATATACGTAGTCGAAAACTTTAAACAGTTTCCTGGTCTGGCTTTTTATATCGCAATGCAAAGGAGTATTTCCGGACAATGAAAGTGTTCAAATTCCCCGAAAAGTATATTTGGCAGGTCATATATAGTAGTGGGCAAAAATCTAAAAGTCCGTTGCTATCGGCACTGGCATCAATAAGGATGTGTACGTGAAAAACCGTTTATCAGAAGCCACGAGTCTTCAGCTCTGTGTTGGCCTCTTGTCACTATGCGAAATCCGTCCTGATACTTCAAATACGTGCCAAAAACAATCAATCCACCAAACTGTCCAGAACTTCACCCAATAGAGAAGTACTGGGCTCTAGTTGATGGCGGGTGTACCACAGAAAGTTCGAAAATTTTACAGAAAAAAGGATTAACATCTTAATTTACTGTTCTTTATGTAAATATCACCTTATTATTGTGAAATACATAATTGGTTTTGTTGAATTATGTGTGATTTTTTTTTCTGCTATCATTTTGCTGTCCGAAGTTTAACGCGGACAGGCTTAAGTATGAGATTTTTCATTGAAAACAATATTTATCAGCCCTGATCGGGACCGCGGGTACGGATATGGACAAGTTTGCCGTGGTAGACCGTTTCAAACAATAGAAGCTCTCAAAATGCGTTTCGTGGTATCTAACTTGGCATTTGAGAACAAAGACGCCATAATCGGTGAGATTTACAAAGCTGAGATTCTTCAAAATAGTCTTTTGCGATTTTTGAAACAGCACGATCAAAATCCGTTGATTTGGCCTAATTTGGTTCCATAACTCAATTCAAAAACCGTGCCGGAGTGGTATGTAGCTAATTTTATATCGGAAATGACTGTAAAGGCTCTGATGGAGGCAAATGGTGGGCATTTTACTTGAACTCATCCTTAAATAAACCGACCTATGAGGTTTTTGCAAGTTTCATTTCAATAACTATAACCGATTCACCAATCAACCTAAAGTGTCGCAATAAGTATCGATACACCCTTGATCAGTCACAAACTTGCAAGTTTTACCGTTTTACCGAAAACCATATTCCAAACTATGCACTTGATTCAACAGTACCATCCACTCTCCGTTTACGTTCTTCAAGAACATTTTATAAAAAATCTATCAAACACACATATAAAGACGTTTTTAAAAGCTCCGTCCGTACAGACATTTTCAAAAGCTATCTGGCATTGGGCACGTCCTTTTTCAGGGCCACAACATAATTCTCAAGAGTGTTCTATGCAAGTGCTGATCACTTTCGAAGATTCTTATATTTGTCTGAAAATCCCCCGTGCCATTAACGGAAAAATCCACATTAGATTGAATGTAATCTAAACTTCTCGTGCCATTCACAGAACTGGTTACCCTACCGGTGAAGCATCCTAATCGCGAAACAATCCGATACCATCGCCAAGCTGCTCATAAAAGTTGAATTATGACTTTCGAGTTTGGATCAATATTTGTTCAGCAACAGCATGGCGACAACAATGCTCTAATAGCTGAGGCAACAGTGGCGAGAAACAAAGCTGCTAACGACCTTCTGGGAGAGGGAAGTGATCAAAGAACTGACGATGGTGTTGTCACAGACAAACCGACAGCACTCAAACGCTTACGCCATCCTAATAGTTAGTCCGTCTAACCGTTGAATGGATCCGATAAAAACTGACAAACGTAACGTCTGTTTGTCCATGGTGTTGTTATTTTTATTTATTCCCATTGGAGCAAGAGTTGGACACCAGTTGTTGGCGATTATCTGCGATGATAAACATTTTTTTTCCTGCCCAATAGGTGTGTGAAGCGGTTCGTCAGCCAGCCCAACGGATAGCCAATATAGGTATGCTGGCGTCTTTGAAAGTGCCGGTTGTCAGCAATAAGACAAGAAGGACAACAAGCATAAATATTCGGGAAAGCCATTCATGGCTGTGGGAAAACAAACAAGGCAAGTAGTTTTTCCGCCTTGTTGTTGTTGTCTTTGTTAGACGGTGAAAGGTTGCGATGAAGAAAAAAAAAAGACAACTAGGATCAGCTTTCAGTCTGGGCTCAAGTTTTTGAGAAGTTTATTCTTTGTTGGATGTACTGAATGGTGGGAGCCGGGATGGATTAAAAGTCCGGAAATGAGTTATGGGATTGTTGTTTTTCCGTCTTGGACCTGAGCGAGGATGCTCCGGCGGGATCTTTTTTGGTGATAAGGGTAAATTGGGACTGGGAGTACTGGGGGACCAAGCGGTTGCTTGGGATGTTTTTTCGAGCTTTAGATTGGCATCGGGTGGCCGTTTCATTGCTTGACGTGTTATTTATTGACATGTTTACTTATCCGCAGGTGAGCTCTGGGCGCTTGTTGAGTTGTATGATTTATGGATATTGTGTTTCGGAAATGTTTTGATCGCAGAGATTATAACCGTCAATCAAACGAACAACCTGTTAAGGACGAGCAAGGGAATTTCTGCAAGGTAGGCACACTTCCGTTGGAATCAAAAATAGCAAACCACATTGCGTATCGAATGAACTCCTTACGGGTCACTTCCTTCTTCCAATTTTATCTTGACTCCGTCGTTGGCAGCCCTCCCTATATCCTATTGATCGTTGCATCAGAATGTGTTCTCTTTACAATTGCTAATCAAACAGACTACACTAGAAACACGCACAGTCAGTCGTTTCTGTTTCACAAGCGACTTTTTGTCATGGCACTCCTTGTCGGTAGCCAGCCAGCGAGTTATGGTGAGTGAGAGACCATTCGGATGTTTGGCTGTGCAGAACTTTTGGCCTTCTTCCACAAAACACAGTAGGCCTTGTTCAGCTTATCGATAGATTTGTAATTGAAAATTGCTTCTTCTGTCGGTGATTCTTCTTGAGAGTTTTTGAAAAAAAAATGTGTTTTTCTGCTTTCACGTACAAACTTTAAATTTCAAGTTTCGAAACAAAGCTAACACTTGGAATCGTTAATACACCTGGCACGTCCTTGTTTCCATCCATCGACCATCCAGAAATACTATTAATTTCATTTGAGTAAAGAAAACAGAAAAAAGATAAATGCAAAATTGGAAGCAGTTCGTTCGATCTGTGACACATCGTCTGGTTTTCCAAATTGAACGGACACATTCGTCCATGTTCCGTCGGTAGGTGGCATGTAACCATGTATGGTACCATGTGAAAGTGCGTTCGGATGTTTCAGCCGATTGCCGGTCCTGTGGAATTTCGGCGCACATTCCGGCATACATATCACACAAACACACACACTCATACTGACGTTCACATGGGCGCTCGTGAAGTTCAAAGCGAAACGATGGATGTAAAAATGTGCCACTGTGTATTCAGTTCAGGCGGCATACATTGTCTATATGTACTACGGAAAACTCTACGCGGACACGTAGGCCAATAACGACTGAAAGTGCCAGCTGATGCATGGGAGGACAAAAATCCAATCCAACCCACCAACAATGGACAATTTTTCCTAGCTTGAAAGTGGGTACCTTTGGAAATTGGTTTGTATGGTGCTGTTCAGGAGGAATGACTCGTGAGCTTTGTAGCGGAAGTGTTCTCTGAATTTTCAACTCGGATGAACCACTGAAAAGAGCGAGATTATTTTACTTTACCGTCAAAAGTTTTGGATGAACTTGTGTAACTTTTACTTTGCGGGGTTTTTTTACATGTTTTGACGTTGTTTTGTTAGTACCGTGTTTGTTATTTGATCTTGTCCAGGATGCAGAGTCTAAAAGAAATCGTCGACACTAATTAAAAGTTATTTTCAGTTATGAGAAACAAATCTCTAAACTGATTTTTTGTACTGTGGTGAACAAAATGTGAACGAATGAAAACTTGAACGAACGAAATGACAAGCTGTTCGACGAATCCGTGACAGTTATAATAATTCTAGAATAGAAGTTTCACGTTGAACTCGTTTGTCCATACAATCATCTATCTCTAAACTCTAAACTTTATTTCGTGGTACAAGATGTTTACATTCTAGTAAATTCATGTGCAAATGATCAAAGGAATTTTCTACGAACGGCAATAAAATCCGACGTTGTTGGTACGCGATCTTGCCAAGAATCAAAATATACCAAAAATTACCTTGTTTTGTGTTTCAAATTGTTTAAGCTGCGCTTGGCAGTGCATCGAAAAGTTGGAAGCGGAACAAATCGAAAAGTATGCTCCCCCAAAATGAAGAAGAAGATGGTAGCCCTTATTGAGAGAAATCCTAACCTTTTCAGGCAAAATGAGGCTCGCAAAGTTGTAAAATCAAAATCAGATGTGCAAAAAGTAAAGCAGAGGCATGAAGACGTAAAAAATCAAAAAAGTGCCGAAAAATGATGACAAGAAAAAAATTACTGTAAAAAGTCATGCTAAGGAGCTTTACACCAAGGTTTTCCTAAAATTTGCTCATACAATAATGGTGAAGAAACATACGTGCTTGAACAATGACTTCCATATAAGGTCTGGCCCAACGCACTGCTTGCTTGAATTAGAAGCGACAACTATGTAAACATAGCCAAGCATACGACTTTCTATGGGCGTATATTTAGATTTTACAATGCATATCCCAATTAACAAATAAAATCAAAATTGGTTTAATTAATGTTTAATGGAAATTCCATCAAAGCATTATAGAGTTCATCCAGTTTTATTATGGCACTATCCAAGTTAAGGTGGTTTTAATTGATTGACAGTTTTTTAGGGTGATTTAAGAGCACTTGAAGAAACTTCTATAAAAATGATGTAGTTTTATGGAGGTTTCTTCATGTGTTCTTTAAGTGTAATTCATCTTATAAGTAATTTTGAAAGATACTTGATCACCCTCTCAAGACATCGTTTCGCAACTTTTATAAAACCTGATAAAGGCTTTAAAAATGTTTCATGACGTTCTTTAAGAGGAATGTATATTGTTGAATGTTTTATTGTACCATAAAACGCTCTTAGAACCATTTGGTTTTTAATGAGAGCACATATTCTTGAGAAAGAAAATTATGTGAATAATAAACCAACTGTCACAAAACTAGTGGATCGTTCAAACAAAAGCTCAACAAAAACCTACAAAAGTATGTTAAAGACTTCTGAGTCATGCGTTTCAGTTCCCAATAGGCTACACAATATTTATACTCGTTGCAAGTAAAAACTGGTAGGGTATGTGTTCCTCAACTCAGCCTACCCAAGTAACAATTTTGGTTTTATGAGGGTTCTGAAGACCATGATTTAGCCTTTCAGTTTGCTTTAAAACCACAATAAAACTTGAATTGTTGCTTGGGTATTATCGATTACATTTTTTATCATAACTCATAAAGTTTTCAAGCTATAAGCGAGAATCAACTAGTTAGATACTTGCTAAGATAAGTTTCATGATAAATTCAGTGTCACGAAAAGTTACACAATTCTTTTTATAAAGTCAGAAACATTCGATTGATATGGATTTAATGTTGGTCTATAAGCACCAAATTGGGTCTATTCATGGATGCAACTTCGTCCCATTCGATGGATTTATTATTAAATGCAGTGTTTGCACGGTTTATTTTTTACTAATTTTAATAATTAGGGCATTGCCAGCTGTATTCCATTTACTTCATACAATATTTCACAAAAAAAAAAGTAAAACTGCCTCGAAACACTTAAGTGACGTTCATATATGATTTATCAGCCATTCAATAATGAAAACATTATAATTCACCATATATTGATTCAGTTCCTTCGATTTGTATTTAGATGAGCCACATGAATGTAAACAACCGCAAACTTATGCATTCCCACTTGAAATTTATTGATACAACAGGCCATAGTTGAGAACATCGAAAAAATTAGTCCCCAACATTGGGTCTACGTTTATCTTGTAAAATCATTGTTATTTTAGCTATGTGAACAGTTAGTTTGTAACATGCAACTATTTTCTGTACATCCAGACTGCATTACTAGCTGTATCGATTCAATTAAGCCAATTTTAGTTCACTTGAAGATCGAAGTTTGAAATTTTGAAGCAATATTGTCTTCCACAAAGTTGTTCTAATTACAAGGCGCTTCTTTTGGTGTGCATGAGAACTAGGGTGGTTCTTATTTTCAGAGAAAACGAAAATTTTACTTTTTTATTTGCAGAATTAAAGGCATACAATAAACGAAAAAAATGTAGAATAAATAACTTCAGGCAACTTTGATAGTACCATTTTTTCTGTACCTTATTAGAGCTTTTTTTCGGTGTCCCGAATGAAAAAAAAGTTTTTTGCTCGCCATTTTCATATGTGTTTTTCTCTATTTGAAAAATAAGCTACTCAAGTTTTAAAGCATGATATGCAATAATAAAAATACTTTAAAATTCTGTTAAAAAATATTTTTTTGGTTTGCCCCAACTAAAAAAACTAACATTTGAAAAGACAACTTTGCTTAAAAATATTAACTGATTTTTATATAAACACCCTAAGCTCCGTAGGAAAAAATACTCTAATTCGGTCATATCAAAAGGTACAGAAAAAATTATACCATCAAAGTTGCTTAAAATTATTTACTCTACAACCTTTCGAATAATGTTTGCCTTTATTTCTGCGACTAAAAAAGTGAGATTTTCGATTTCTCTGAAAATAAGGACTACCATTGTTTTCATTCACACCAAAAGAAGTGCCTTTTTATTAGAAACAACTTTGTGCAAGACAAATTTGCTCCAAAACTTCAAACTTAGGCTAAACATGTCTCTTTTTAGCTAAATTCGCATTCTGGACCACTAGAGCATATTCAAGTTAGAGTTTTTTTTTTGGTTCGTATCGGCTGACGCTGGAGAGTAAAAACAATAAATTATGAGCTAGAATTATGACTAAGAACAACACTTATGCATATGCACAATTTATTTTAACATTCACATTTCCTTTGTTTATGATGTGCCTTCTCCACAGTGATTTTATGGCTATATCTTACGAAAGACTTATTTACCTTGAGCAATACAAACAAGTATTATTTAAGCGTAACCTATCTTTGGACTCATCAATAACTCATCAATAGAGTAAATAAAGATGAACTTATCGTGCTCCTCAAAAAATATTATTAGTCTAATGCAAGAAAGTTTTATTTGCGCTTGTATGATAGTTTCAGATACAACCATTGAAAAATGACGAACGTGGCTGTTCTGGATTTTCTCGGAATGGTAGCCATTTACATATGTATGCATCTAAACTTTCGTTTTTCCAATGTTTTGAACAATTTCTGCTGTTTAAATGGATTGTAGACACAATTTATTCATAATCTAACCTTGTGATCAGCCTTGTCACCTAATTGTTGAATTTTCATGTATTTTTTATTTCTTATATAAATCAATGTTTTACCAATAGTTCCGTGGCGCAGTCAAATTTTCGAGCTTTTAATGTTATAAAAGACCAATAAACTAATCGTCGCATGAAAAATTTATCAATTGCAGGTAAAAAAAAACTCTTGTATTTATGGTTAATTTTACAAATAATTTACATACCTATCTACTTTGAAAAAGAAACATCATATGTACTTCGATTTTTTTTCTCTAATAGCTTCCACTCAACTTTAAACAAAAAAAATTTCCCATTCACTAAATAAATTCAAAAATAGAAACTTCGAAACATATTTGTGACTGTTTGTAGCATGTGGGCCAAATAGCTTGCTTAATGAAATAGCTTTTTCTCTTCAAGGAATAATCCATTGTAAATAAATTGTGAATAGTAGATATAAAAATCCTTCAATATTATCCCTGGTATTAATTTACGGTAAGATTTGTTGTTGTTCATTAGTGTTGTTCACGGCTGTTCACGTATATATGTTCACTATTTATGCTAGTAACTGTTCATGAAACAAGAGTGAATAATGGAGAAGAAAGTAACAGTGGCTGGATGAACTGGAGCCTGATTTTCGTAAATTCTTGGCGAAAAGGAGGATTGAACGACGTTGATCGCAATCTGGAGGCTAAAAGGATGGTAACTATGAAGTATCTTTTGTTTGTTTTGCTGATTTGGCCTTTTTTTCAGGAAATCGGTGGTACTTTCTACGGGTTTTAGATGCTGTGCAACATCGAACATTTGTTTACGGTGGTTCTAGTGATAGATAAGAAACTCTTCGAACTGCCGTCGGCATAGAAGAGCCCACAAAGGCAACAATAAATTCGATTGGAAGACAATGAATATGATGATCGCGATGGACGATACACCAAGGACAAAAATAAACAAGCTACTGGAATTGATACAGAAATAAATCGTAAGTGATTCGTTTATTTATACTAACTTACGATAGGACTAACTCTAGGAATACTTTAGGCCATAGGCGCGTACTAATCACTAGACTAACTATTTACATTATGTACATGAGAGCACTGTACTAGTCGCAGGCTTGTGGGAGTTTTGTTTTGCCCAGAAGTTGGTATTTCCGTGGGAAGTTTCTTCGAAAACCCTTAGTTGCTTCTAGAGGAAGTGTTCATAGCTTGTTGAGTTCTGATAGTTTCTCAAGTGAGGTGTATTATGAATTTAAGGGTGCCGAATTCCACTAAGCTTACTTCAAAGGTTTAGGTCGACTATGCTCGTTCTAACTTCATAGGCAACACTACTCATGCATCGAAATCAACGTTTGGCTCGCTCTTTAGTTTCGTCTCGGGCTACTATCTACAGGTCATCACCAAACTCCTTCATCTTCTTCATGATACCTACTACTGCTTGAGGGAAGTCATCGCACAGGTTCCCATTCCCTCAACGTACTAATTTGAATTCACTCTCACTTGAAAAGGCTCGAATACCTACGGCATGACGGTGTTTATTGAAGTTAGTCGATAAGTTTTCTTATGTGCATAGCTCAATCATCCGGCTTTTTCACACTGGGAGCGAACCGCGGAACTCATTCCCGTAATCCAAGCACTCACGCGCGTTGCCAACTTTACGGAACAAAATGAACGAACTGTCATTGAAAACTAGTGAATAATGAAAATGATCTACTCCAGAATCAGATCCCGAACACAATGATCAATTTCATTTTCCACAAAAACAGTAACCGTGGATTATGTTACATTTACTCCAGAATATTTATCCGGAACATTACATGTTAACAATTTCCACTTAAATAACCTGATTAAGTGTACTGAAACACATCAGATAATATATCCGAGAACTGTTTCACCTAAACATCAACCATAACGAACACCTCAAATTGCCAAATTGTAGCACGGCACGTGCAGCTACGGGTTCTCTAACCCCTGGAATTCCTTAACAAGTGGCTTAAGCGCCACCTCCGAAGAGGGCCACTTGTCTGTTGGGTTGCCCGGCAAGAAATCCTAACCTCAGGGCAGGTTTCTCATACAAATTCAGTAGGGAATGAGACAAGTTCTAGCGTCCCTGAACGTTCTAATAAAGTACTCCCGCGTTCCGCGTAAAGATGGCTCCACTATCGGTTATGAGTGTAGCGAGAGAAGACCGTCGTTCGATTAGGCACAAATCAACTCGTGTATACGCCGCCTATTTCATCACAGGCAGAGCTCACTTACACAATTCTCCCCTTCGCGCTTCAATGGAAACGTGAATGGAGGGACTGAGATTCCCAAGCGGTCCAGACTTGGAGAAAACAACGAAAAAGAATAACTAAACGAACGGAAAAACTAATCGAACGACGGGAAAAATCTTGGTGCCTAAAATTCACGAATAACATGGCGGACCGCCGGAACACCCTTTTTCGATACAGATAACTTACAAGATCACATTTATTTTAGTTCGGAATTTATATTTAACCTAGGTTCATTCTAGTTTCAGGGTTTCTCCTTTCTCTTCTCTTCTAGTCCCTGTCTTCTGCCGCTTTCTAACTAGTCTAACTTGGTTTTCGTGTGTGTCTCAATTTCCTCACATGCGCATGTACTTACGGTACCGTTCTGTTTTACCGGTGAATGGCGTTTGCGGTTGCAGCGCGAAATAGGTCGCACCGGTCAATGGCAGCCGGCTGAACGACGGTTGTCTACCGAGACAATGCAAGACGGAATGGCGGCGCTTGTCGTCACTGGCTCGTCGACGACAAAATGGTGACGACGGAATCGGATTTCCCGCGGGACGCAAGATAGGTGGTGCAGTCCCCCTCCGTGATTCGGAATAACTCCGCAATCCGGGAAGTTTCCCTGGCCTAGATGGACAGTGCTCGGTGGTCGATTGGGTTGGCTGGTGGTGTCGGCTGCGTGGTGGCGCTATAGCGTGGGTCCGAGACTCGCTCTGGAATTCTTACAAGAACCCTTGATGGCGACCATTGGCGCTTTTTATAAATATTATCCTTAACTACATCAATTAACCTTCAAATTGTGAGTAAACAATCTACAATAGTTTTGGTTCTCTCAATAAACTATCTAGTTAATTGTTGGACTAGGAAAAATTAGGGAAATTTAAAGTAAAATATATCATGTTCACTTTTAAACAAATAAAAAAATAAAATTCCAAACACTTCACTAGTAAACACGAGCAAATAATCATTACCATTGACGTTTGCACACCTCGGGGATGGAGTTACGATGAGGAATAATTTGTTGAAGACATTGCATGCCACTCTGAAATGGAGCCATTTACTGATACGATTTTTCACGCAACAATCTCCACGAAGACACTCCTTGATCGCTCACCTGACCACGTCCATGTAAACGTTGGAGATATGGAGGATTTGATATCTACCTTAAGAAGACACGGGAAACCCACGTAGCCTTCAGTAAATATAAAATAAGAGATTTGATTTACAGAACAAAAAATAAATAAAAATGGACGTTGGGGCATCTAGTCTAAGCAGGTAAAGTGTTGGTCCATTTCTCTTCAAACGGTTGGGACTGAAGCATCAACTATAGCCCTAGCCTTATATGACTTATGGATGTAGCGCTATTATGTTATGCCTGAAAATATGTTTTTTTTTCTGACAGACGTGGTAAACATAGTCATAACATTTAAAGCTAACCATAGTCTCGGAACGCCACTGTACTATAGTACAAAATTGAGAAATTACAGCAATTAAACAACGCACACAACCTGACTAGAACTAACAATCAAGCTGTCTCTTAAGAAGCAATAAATAAAACATTAACAGAAAGACATAATGGAGAGAGTTCACCCGAATTGTAGATCACAGTTGCTAAAATGTAACGAAAGACGTAGCGAGCATCCCTTCTAGGATCTTAAAAAATACCTTATAACGCCTATATACCCTATACGCCTCAGATAGAATACTATCGTCGCAATTGTTTTGGCTTCCAATGTTGTTCCGTTCCAACACACACTACAAAACATCAGGTTCGCAGGTATCGTTCTTCGCACAGCTACTTCCGGTTCACTTGCAATCAATGAATCACTGATTTGATTTGAATATTTTGTATGGAATACTGGACAAATTGTTTGATTTCCTCGACAAATTGTTGGAAATCGACGGAGTTAACGAAAAACACCTCAATACAAAAGCGCCGCTTGCTGGGATCTTCATCACTAATAAATGCGAAAAAAATTCTTTAAATTCTACAAGAAAATAGAAAAAACAATGTAAAAGTTTTGCATAGTGCTTCCTATGAACATTTCAGAGTGCCGTCATTAATTTGTTATAAAAAGTGATTACAAACAAAAATAATTTTAAATACATGTACTGAAATTGATGGAATGATGCAGTTTAATTCACTTTTTTTTTAATAAGAAAAACCACCATGATGGGCAAACATACTTTTGCATATAAAAAGTAATAAACGATCTATAAAAAAAACAAAAATCGTTCCATGAAAAAACCATTCTTGACCAATGTCCAAACAATACACTGCACGCCGAGCTACTTTGTACCACACAATTATATTCGCCACATTAATTTCGTGCTTCCAGACTAACACGCAATGTGGTGGGTACAGCACCAGTGTCAGTGTTCGTGGTTTGGCTTCGGACATCGTGGTGGATGCTTCGGCAACACCAAAGCCGAGTGTTTCCGATTGTGTCCGATCATTTATGGCTTCGTTATTTTATTTCTAACCGTGCCGTGCTTGTTAAACTCAATCAACTTATGCGCCTGTCACCCAACAGCCAAAAAAAAACAAACCGTGAAATTATCAAATTTTTAGAATCATCCGACGAGAATTGCTCTATCCGTGGCAACCAGTGTCATACTGGGTGTATATTTTCTTGTGATCGTAACGACTCGGCTCGTGTATTTTTCCAAAAATCAAACTCGGTGTCAAACACTAAAGTGGTGAATTACAGCCACATGGTGGTGTTTTTGCCGTCAAGTTTGGCTCTCGTGCAGAACGGTCTGGTGTTTTTACTAAGGCCGTTCTTGAATCATAGGACTCTGGTCCATAATTCATGAAAACATAGAAATATTCCTTAAAATTCATCACTCAGATCTATGCTTTATATCAAATTTAGCAAAATAAGTCAAAAATCTTCTTTTTTATATCTGGGGTATTATTGTTAAAGTTGTACGGATTACCCGTAAACATATTGCAAATGATCCATAGAAGGTTCAATAACTTTCCTAAAACTTGTAAAATCGAACCGTAAAATGTTACCTTTGTGCAATAAAATATATTCGCATGTTCCATAAAGTATTTGGAATTTTCCGTACGTAAATAGCCAATGACCCATAAAACGGCGAATAGTCAACCATACGCTTTTAAAAATTATACAAAGTAAATCAGCTTTGTTCGCTAAGCCATAAATTATACTTCCATTGTTCCAGGTTTGGGCACTTTTTTTTTTTAATTTTGATCCATAAAGATTGTAAAATTGATCCCCAACTTCAGATCAGACTTAATGGCTTGTACGTTCTTTCAGGAATCCGGATAATATATTGCTCCTAAAGAAGGATTGCGGAGTTTTTGAGGAGCCGTATTGTGGATTGAAGAACTAAGGCAGCAGTAAGCGATCAATGTTTTCGACAACATAGCGTGGAATAAGATTTCGGGTAAACGACTTATTCAAGCATTTGTTCGGTAAAAGGCAACGAGAAGGATGTTAGGTTGTTTTAGTTTGGGTTGTTTTCTGATACATCATTTTAATCGAGTCATCAATTTGACCAGTAGTTCTTTATGTGCAGGAGTGCACTTTACCAAATGTCTTGACAAACATTTTTCACAGTTGCAGGAAGATCAAAGATCATAGTGGTATGTGTACAAAGTTGGTTTGGTTTTGAAGATTATGATTTGCTTTCCAACTATTGTAGATCATTGGGAATTTAATTATGGAACATTCTCAATAACTAACGGATGATATACACAAATGTTACATTCTGTGGATCAATTTTGGAAGTTTAAAGAAAGTTATACAACCTTTTAATCATCATTTGCAATATGTAAGTGGGAAATCCTTACTTTTTTATACATCATCATGTATAACGGTTAATTTTTGACATATTATTTCTAAATTTTGTTAAAAGTATGGATCATATTGATGAATTTTGGAGATCATTTTTTTTTATGGGAATTTTCTCCATACACTTACGGGTCAAGAATGCGTTTTTTATAGAACGGTTTTCCATTTGTCATGGATTATTTCTTGAGTTTAAAAGGTGGAAACTTTGTTTTCCTTTATTATCGTGATTTTCAGCTTGGGCTGGTGTATCTCTCGTCGTTGTCACTCAAATACCTTTTGGGTATTTTTGTAATTTGTCCGGGGGTGAGATTTGCCTCGTGCCTGTGGCGTGAGAGGTATGGATATATACCACAACACCGGGGTTATGTGTTATTTCTTTTTTGAAACCTTCTAGACATAAAATCAATGAACCCTTCATTTCTTGTTTTAATCAGGAAGTGAATTTTTTTTAAGCCAGTGCCTTGTGGAAGATTATATTTAGTATATCTTGAAATTTGTATTGAGACGCAACCAGTGAATTTTTATGGGATATTTCTACATCTTCAAGTGGTTCAACTGTGGTGCTTTGAGTTCTACTCTTACAGTTTCAGGGAGAGTGACGCACCCTTCTTAACAAGCCATCCTGTAGAAAGCTTAATGAGTATTGCGAATTGGGTTATACGATTTGTTGGATCGTATCGTTGGAAGGCGATTCTTAATTTCCCGTGGATTTTGCGTAAGTGTGTCTGCTTACGAGTCAACCGCTCCTTTTTTGACCCTTCATACAGCGATATTGTGAATTCAGATCGGTGGCTCAATTTGATTTTGCTATTAAGTAGAGCTGCATCCAAGCCAAGGGCTAGAAGGGAAGGTGGCAACCATACAATTAATTTATTTGTACAGGCTCAATCGAATCAACTTTACAGAGCCAATTTTTCATGTTTATATACATCAGTTATCTTAGAACTAAGGTTGAGTGGGTGGAACCGATTACTCGCGGCCGTCTCGAGGTTAATAGGAATAACATTTTATGGACGGGAAAACTGCGGCGGAAACTTTAAACAAAGCATAAGGAACAATGGATTTCCTAAATCTAGAATTTCAAATTACAAATTTTTAATTGAACGTTTTCAATTTAAAAAAAAATCACTCACTCACACACACAACAACACTCACACACACAACCACAATCACACACCGATGCACACATTCCTCAAAAATTTAACCTAAACAAGTAAGTTAATCAAACTACAATCTAAAGCTAATGTTAGTCAAAACACATAAATGAGTTTCATGTACTCCAGATCGCGTGCAGCCAAAATATCTCGAATCGGTACATTGGGTTGTCTACCTCGCTCAGCTCTGACTCCACAATGCTCAGTACAAAACCAAATAACATGATCTGCGTCCTGGTAACCACAGGCATTCACAAAGATTGCTGTCTCCCAGCCCAATACGGAACAAATGAGCGTTCAAAGAATAATGATTAGACATGAGGCGAGACATCACACGAATGTGCGGCCCACATCCAATCCCCTGAACCAACATTTCTTCGACACCTTAGGAGTGATAGAATGTAGCCATCACCCTAAATCTCCTTTACTCCATTTAAACTGCCAGCTAAAGATTGATATCTGACGAAAAATATAGAAAAATTCGTTGAAGGCGATTTGTCGGTCATAAATATCGCCTTCCATAGCGCCCACCTTTGCAAGCGAGTCCGCTTTCTCATTGTCAGGAATCGAACAATGAGAAGGGACCCAAACAAAGATGATAATAAAAGAACGTGAAGATAGAGCACTTAGAAGACCTCGTATTTTCAAAAGAAAATAAGAGGTGTGCTTTACCGGCCTTAAGGAGCGAATAGCCTCTATAGAACTCAGATTATCCGTGAAAATAAAGTATTGATCTAAATGTTATAAGCTGTTCTTTATAATATAAAAATCGAATCATTCTGACAGTTGAAATAAGAAGTACGCAAAGCGTGAACACAAAATTAGTATACTATAAAGTCTCATGCATTGATCGGATAAACACTGGATTTGCAGGGCAGTTTTCTACATGTATTGATCTCAGTTTTCATGCATTTGAGTTTGTTTGATAATATTCTCAACACTTTCGCTTCACGCCATCCACAAGATGACTTGCTCTAATTTTTATCGACTTCCTGCGAATGTCATTCGCCTACTTTACTGTTTCCTTGGTCTGAGTTGCCACTTCATCTTGGGCCAATAAGTTTCGATTGGACATAGTTCAGTGCAGTTCGATGGATTTTTTGAAGAAAAAAAATCTCCGAACTAATCCCAAATCATTTGAACACGCTTTTAGAATAGGGACATGATGCTTAATCCAGCGGTTTTTATTGTGCTACTTTCGAAATGGGTAAATGTATTTTTGGAGCCATGCAATTCAGTCTTGTTAGTTTCACCATTCTTCCTGTTGTGACGAAAATTTCTCTTCGTTTTCCACAGGGGCGGAAATCCTGCCACATGAGGTATTTCGATGCGGATTATGACATTTTCTTCTTCTTCTTGAAACGATTTTTTTTTCTTAGCTTTTCAAGCTTATTGCTTGCTCTCAACTTAGTGTTCCAAATGCACTTCCACAGTTATTAATTGAAAGCTTTCGATGCCAAGTACCATTTTTGCATTAGTATGATTGTGTGGCAAGTACAATCATTCTCTATGCCCAGGGCGTTGAGAAATTTTCCTTAAAGAAAAACTCCTAAACCAGACCGGAAATCGAACCCAGCCACCTCCAACATGTTGTTGCTTTGTAGATGCGCCTTTACCGACTGAGCTAAGAAAGGGCCCTGAAACGATCATGCACTTTGAATTGATTCTTCTCGGTGTAAAACTCCGGTTCTGGCATTTGTTGAAGGTCAGCTTTGTTCAGTCATCCATCACAAAACAACTGTTTCTGGTAAAAATCTCCATGTAGAGCTTCCTAGCATGAGTTTTGGCAACACTTTGCAGCAATTCGTCACGGTTTGCGATTGCGATGCGGTTTGAGATTTGAACCTTGTGTGCTTGCAATCCTGCTCTTGCCTTGACGTTATGGACGTAAATGTTTAGCAAAATTCCTTCCTGCTCAGCGCTTATGACACAAAGTCGACCGATTGTTGAACCGTTTTTGCTCTCTTGAGATGTTGAGTTACAGAGGTGTAGCATTTTTCCCAACGCACGTTATCACAGCTCAGTGTTTTCCTTGTTAGCGTACTATTTTTTCCCACGCATCTCCATTTGACTTCCTTCCATCTTGGCTGCAACAAAACCCACAGCCACGGAATCCACAGGATGCAAACAATACTTTTCAAGTGGAAACTGTGCAAAATTTGTTTAGTTTTGTTCTGCACAGAAAAAAATAATTAATCTTAACAGGCGCATAAAATTTCCCCCCGTTGAATTCTAAACCAAAGCAAGCGTAAACAACGATATTGTTTGCAATTGATGGAAATCTTCCATACAATAGACACAATTTAGGCGATATCCAGGTTTAATTTACACGAATTATCCCAGTAATTTCTGTCATATCTAGCATTCTTTTTATGTGCATTAGATAACACATAAAATTCAATGTTTCTTTTTATCTGTGTGTGAGAGAAAAAAAAAGGTTTTGCTACAGGTGAGTGTTGCAATAATTTCGTGTTTGCCCTATATTAAAAACAAAAAGAGATTTGAAGAAATGGATTGCTATGGGAAATTTTTGCTTCTGTCAATCATTGGAAGCGATTTTTAATTTAAAAACTCGCAGTATGAGAATTAAACTTGATATATTTGAGACGTAAAACAATCATTCTATCATGTGAGATTTTTCTGTCTACACAGAAAAAAATAATTAATTTTAACAAACGCGTAAAATTTCCCCTCGTGTAATTCCAAGCCAAAGGAGCGCAAACAATGATATTGTTTGCAATCTTTCATACAACAGGATAGATATAGGCGTTATCTGACTTAAATTTACAAGAAATATCCCATTATTTTCTGCCAAATCTAGCATTCCCTTTATGCGCATTAGATAACGCAGAAAATTCATTGATTATTTTTATCTGTGTATGAATCATACCCAACAGAGCCACAGACATCGGTGTCGAATAACCGCTTGTTCAAATAAATTTGTAGGAGTTATTCAGCTTGCTAGAAGAAGAAGCTGAACAACTTCCTCAAATATGTTTGAACAAACCGTTATTCAACATCGATGTTTGTGGGGATACACAGATTAAAAGATATATTTTATTTTCTGCGTTATCTAGTTAACATAAAGGGAATGCTTGTTATGGCAGAAAAAATGGGATATTTCATGTTAATTTAAGCGAGGTAACGCCTTAATCTAACCAGTTGTATGAAAGATTGAAAACATTGTTGCATGGAGAATGAAAGATTGCAATCAATATCGTTGCTTACGCCTCCTTTGGCTGGGAATTAAACGACGGGAAATTTTACCGCTTGTTATATTTAATTTTTTTTTCTGTGTATATTGAATTTCAGAATTTCAATTTGCTAACATGTCTTTTCTTTGTAATCTCCAGCGTAACGACGTTCGGCCTTTGAACTCATCACCGAGTAGATTGCTAAAGTAGATTTTCGATTAATTGCTTGAGAATGGGTGATCCTTGAGAAGTAAATATAGAGTGATTGTGCTTATTATTGACATTTGGGAAGACTTGTTATCATACTCGATTCTCTTTTCAAAATCCCAACGGTTTTCCTAGTCTGAAATACCTAGCTGAAGAATCTAAAATTCCTGATTGTAAAGAGAAATGTTTTTAGTTTTGTACTAGAATTCCTATGCAAATATTTCCTCCGGTGTATTGAATTTGTATGAAGAAATTGAATAAAACACCCAATTTTAGAAATAGTCATAATACTCGAGCAATTTATAATGATTAAAAGTGATGCTTCTAGTTTGTACTGATATTTGAAAAAAATAAAATTCACACTGAGTTTAGAGGACAGTCTCATTGTTTGATTTTTTATTTTACTATTTGCTGCAATATCTGAAGCACATATTCGGCATACATTAATTCAATGTTTCATTTAAATAGAAGCGAGATATTGTATATTCAGGTCAGTCGTTATTTTGGTAAGTAATTTAGCTAGTGGATGTTTTACGCGTCTGTTTCAAGGATTTTTCAGTGCATTGAAAAATTGCCACTGTGTATAATTTGATGTTATAAGCATTTGTATTTTCTGAGAATGAGGTTAATATCGACAACTTGTTCAAGCTCTATGAACAATGTACATGTACGTATTGGTGATTATGCCATCAGATTTAAAAATAGCTCGTGATATTACTGACTGCTCACATCAAACGTCCTAGGCTGATAAGGCAATTCGTGCAATCCTCAGCAGAACTCGTTCTGATCATCAATTTCCCCTCCAAAAGCAGTTATTCAAACATCAGCCAACCACAATTCCTCCCCCATAAATACCTATAATGCAGTTCATTTCATCTCGATCACCCGCTCGTGTCGAGCTTATTCACCGCTCTATTGTGACCGATTTTCCACTCTCGGAAAGCACGGAATGCATGCCTTTTCGTCCACTTCTCTCGCTATCAGTCCCCATGCTTTGTGTGCCGAATAAGCTCACATCATTATTTTGTGTTGCAATTTTTTATGCTCTGAATTATTATCTGTTACCGTCGTCCTTCCTTCCTTACCCTCCAACACACACTTACACTTTCTCTCCCGTCGATTTTTCAGCTCTTTCGCGTCAACCAGAACACGTTTCCAGTGTATATCACGATTCGGTTTGTGTGCACATACACCGAATTTTCCGCTCCAATGCACTGTTTTAATCCTTTAATCCTTTTTTAATTTAAATTCTCTCCTGCATCCACCACATATCGGAACACCGTCGCGCATCGGACTTTTCAATTACAGAGTAAAATTTTCCAACACAAACAACGGAAGCGTCGTTGTCAGCTCACATCACTAACTGGCAAGGCCAAAAATCATCAACTCATCCGGGACGGGTAGCGGATTAACACTTTTTTATATTTCGCCAAATTTCAATTCCACTTTTTTTTTATATTTCAGACGTTGCCGGATACCGACGAAGATACCCGCTTTCCTGCTGCTATATAATATCCCAAATTGTTTGACACTTTTCTGCTACGGCAACCTTTCACGTGAAACTCCGACGCAAAAGCACACCTCAAAGTGTAATCCTCCAAATGTCAGTTGATCTCATGCCAACAAAGAATATAAAAAAAAAATAACACCGGTATCAAATTCCAGAGCACTGACCACTGCGACTCTAATAGGCTGATGGGCAGACAGGTCCACAAATCCACTCAACTGCCAACCAACCAACAAGCACACATTCACCTGGCAAGAGATTCCAAAACCGGGCTGCGGAAGCCAAACCGAGGAGATGTAAGCCGAGAAAAGTCCAAACTGCTACTGAGTGGAAAAACGTCCAACACCAAAAGTAAAAAGGATCCCCCACTGGGTGAAAAATTCCTGCTACGAAGTGAGTTGGTTCGGGAAAAACTCGGCGCGAGCATAAAAACCGGCAGAAGCATGTTGCATCATCATCAACAATAACGCAATCATCGCATGAATCGCGGGAAGGATCCTTGCCTGAAAGAGGAATTCGAGAAAAACTACTCTCTGTTTTTGCGCTGGCAAGCCGGGAAAAGAGTCTAGTTTTTGTTTCGGTTTCTCCGAGAGCGCAACATCCCAGAGCGTGACCGACTAGAATTTGAAACGGCAAATGTGTAGAAAGCAAAACAAAACAGAGAATCGATGCCACGTGCGTTTTCGTTTTTGATTACGGCTTTGGGGTGGAAAACGGCCATGTGCGCTTAGGAATGCTTTGGATGCTCTCAAACGATGGCTCTCTTTCTCTCTTTGGATGTTTGGTTGACTATAGTAACAGTTGGAAATGGCATGGATGAGGACGAGGGGTAGAAACGGTTTTCAAGCAGTATTGATGTCACGCGACAAAATTGTGTTTTGGAAACGGCATGTGACATCTATTACTATAGGTAATTAGAGAGTAGTGCGTGATGCTGCCGTGAACCGCAAGTCAGTCCCAGTTGTATAAAGTAGGCATTGAGAAAACGAACATTCTGAATGCGCTTATTTTGCATTGTAAAATAATCTCTGTGACCTTTTCACTGGCTTTAGCGTTGAAATCGTAGAAATGGTTCGTAGCCACAAATACTTGGGAGTAACGCTGGACAAATCATTATCTCTTCGGTGCCGCGATACGAGATCTGAAATAGAATACGACCGAACGACTCAATAAGCTTAAGGTGATGAGCGGGGTCAGGAATGGAGGCCATCCGAATGTGATGAATTTGATCTACAAAGCACTAATAAGAAAATTCTTCGAATACGGAACAGTGATCTACAGCAGACGGCTTTCGCCCAAAATCGTATTCGGAGTTGGCAGCATCCTCTCATATTAAAACGACACTACTCTCTGGGTGCGTAGACCATGACTAGATAAGCCACTTTGCATACTTAGTTTCTTCAATTTTTTTCTAGACTGTTTTTGAAAAGGCCTAAACTTTCTTATATCGATTTTTTTTTCAAATGTGTTTAATAGAAAAATGACTACTCCTCCAAAAAAAGTGTTGTATGGGTGATTATCACAAAATAAGTCATGCTTTAAAAAACAACATTAAAAAAAAACCAAAATTAGCCCTACACTGATAAAAATTATTTAAAAAAAATCAAAGTCGATTTAAAGAAAACACCATTTTTGATTTCGATAAAATTTTGACTCACGATAGGTAATTATGTTCCCTACCAACCGTTTAAACACCACAAGATGGGCACTTTCAAGGAAAAAAAGTTTTTCTAACAAAACATTTTTCATGTCCCATTGATTTTGTTTTTTCAGTGTATTTTGTTATCAAAAACTAAACCAGTGAAGGTCATAACCATCCCAGAATCCAATGAAACTCATTGTGTTAGAAGATTTTGTCCTTTTTATTCAATCATATGGAAGGGCTTAATGTCTGATGGCAATATGTATTGAATTTCAAATTATATATTCATCTATTTATTATGTCTCACATATACGTATTATAATATTTTTCTCAGAGCTATTTTTAAACATGTTCTTTTCTATTTTTTTACACATCATGGTAAATATGTTTGGTGGATCTCCTGATTAAGAATATCCTTTTTACTCTACTTTGTCACCAGGAATAGGTAATAAACTGTGGAATTTCTGAGTGCCTGGTATTGTTTTGGCGTTATTATATATTTCTTCGATTTCTTCTAACATTTTAATGTACTGTTCAGGGAAAAAATCACATAAACCTCTTTGAGCGACATCATCAAAAGTCGTTTTTGAACTTGTTGTTTTTTTGCCATTTCGAACCTCTGAAACAAAATCATTTGTTCCTGGCATTGGTCTGCTGATATCATTATCACCAAAGAATTCTCTTACTTATTGTTTAACCTAAAAAAAAAACGCGCAAAAACAGAGAGTTTTTCTCGAATTCCGCTTTCAGGCAAGGGTACCTAATACCCTGTTCATCATCAAGATCCTTTACCTGCCTCACCATATACATTGGTGCGTTAAACTCTCTTACGATTTCATTCACCGACCAAGACTTCGGCAGTACAGATAGTATTTTAATCTGTTCGATTTTGTCAGTTGTATGGTGATTGAACTTCTCCTTTAACTGCATAATTATATCGTCATACGCCTCTACTTTCCCAACATCCGTTGAATCTATTCCGAAGATATTTGTTCGCACTGCTTTCGTAATCTGCAATGATTTGTTTATGCGATATTCCATACTTCTCATGTTTCTAGATGTTATTGGCGATAAACTCAATGTTTCAGCAATGGTATTAAACTTTTCAACATTATATGGACCCTGTAGTTGGTCTGTTAACGGGATGGACTCCAATGATGGAATTGATGGTAACACATCTGTAGGATAAAAAAGGTTAAATTATAATAATGAATGCAGTGGAAAGTTTATAAAAGAAGCTAACATGTTGAAGGATAACTTACCTAACTCATGTTCGATTTGTTGACCACTCGTTGACGGTTCTAGATCATCATGATGTTGCTGACGTCTATTGTGACTTATCAATCCACGACATGACTCACAAATACTCATCGAATCGTCGATTTCATGGGTATATCCATTGGAATGAATTTTGTCTGTTATCCTTGATGACATGTTACGTAGGTTATGACGGTTGCACTTTGGATTGTTTATTTTTGCACAGCACTTGAATCTGTTGAATTTTGATTTAAACGATGGGTCCATTATGACACTTTTCAGAACTGCTTTTAATAACCTTTCGCAAAGAGACGTAAAACACGTTGAATGTCACTGATTCTCTTTCTTGTTTAGTTTATATTTTATTTAGGTACAACTCTTGATTCGTTTCTTCTGATTATGTTCGATTCTACTAAATAACCTTACCTAGTATAAGGTAAGAAAAGGGGTAGAAATGTTTTTGGAGAAATTACAGTAGCACGTATGAAATGCGTGTTCTAATATTGTAAATTTAGTCGTACTTATTGAGTGCTGCTGCGTGAATATGCACGCTTCGCTTTATCTCACATCACAAATTTAGTTTCACTGCATTTTGAGATAACTACATAGTCGTATAACTCTCACTGGTTTAGTTTTTGATAACAAAATACACTGAAAAAAAAATCAATGGGACATGAAAAAGTTTTTGTTAGAAAAACTTCGTTTCCTTAAAAATGCCCATCTAGTGATGTATAACCGGTTGGTAGGGAACATAATCACCTATCTGGAGACAAAATTTTATCGAAATCAAAAATGTTTTTTTTTAATTCGACTTTGAAATTTAAAAAATGTTTTTTTTCAGTGTAGGACTCATATTGTTTTTCTTTAAATATATTTTTTTAAAACTTTTGACTTATTTTGTGAAAATCACCCATACAACACTTTTTTATAGGGATAGTCATTTTTATATTAAACACATTTGAAAAAAATCGATAAATAAAGTTTAGTCCTTTTAAAAAGACAGTCTAGAAAAAAAAAATTAAGAAACTAAGTATGCAAAGTGGCTTATATAGTCATGGTCTACACACCCAGAAAGTTTCGTTGTAATCTGAGACGGTGCTGCCAACATTTGTTCGAGTTGGCGCGAAACCGTCAGCATAGCATGTCGAAATAACCTAAACAGTTTTGTTTCTATCAATAACCAATGCCTTCGCAAATTGACGGCTTGTACCAAGAGTACCCCACTAAATACACTTCAAGCGATTGCAGCGCAGAACCCACCACAGTTTCGAAGATTACTGACTGCTTCTGCGATCTAGGCGATCAAATTGAAGACGCTAAATACTTTATCTTATGTAGTATCAAATACTCGAACTCTAGAGCAAAGTATGATTTTGATAAATATAACTCACTCCAAGAAATGAAGATGTTTTCAAAAATGTCACTCATTTCTCAAGAGAGATTCAAAAGCATTGTAACACGGAGAAACTGAAATCGGATACGAGACTACAAATTAGGTATAAACTGTCGCCAAACAACAACTAGAAAGGTATAGACCTAATCCAGCGGCGATTCGCGAATGGGAAATCTAATCTAATCTAATCTAATCTCACACTTACGCAGCCAATTCTTGAAGGCATCCTGGAAAATGATTTACTTTCTTGTCATCGGCCAGGCCAACTGCGTAGTATGTGTCGCAGATAGGATTCCACCAAATAAAGCGATTCCAGAAAGATCTAAAATCGCTCTACTACTTTGAATCAAAGGAAGGAACGTGGACCTCCCGTACCAAACGATTCCATGTACAGTTAAACAGTGTGTTAATTTGTACTTTATCGTTGGGAGCATAGATGCTAGAAAGATTAGTTTATGCTTCTTTTGCCTGTGGGTGAACTTTTGGCATTTGAACCAAAAGCCTGGCAATAATTGCAAAGTTTATAGCGCCTTATCAAGCTCAATAGAAGGTAGGTGAACTAAAACTTACGACGATGGATAAATGCGAAGCTGAAAATAGCATAAAAAATATTCGGCGATTCGCGAATGGGAAATAGAAAAAAAAAAACCCGAAGGACTCAACATAGTATTGGTGGCTTTTTAGCATGACTTCTGTGTCTAAAAAAACTGGGGGGATCTTCACACAGAGATAGAAGAAGAAGAAGATTCAGGTTCACCCAACCAATTATTCCTTGTCGGGTATTTTCATCAATGACGCGGAATGACCATGGAAAAATCATACTTTTTTGTTCTCATTCATATAGCTCTTCGGCAAGATGACATACACTTGTATTTGACTATTCCTTTAGATAAGCTAATCGCAATTGCGGTATATTCCTTGGATTCAACCGCGGAGTTGGCAAGTCCACTGTGTGTGAACTGCACACGGAAGTATGGAATGTAATTTAAATTAAATTTGTATCCAACATATAGGGTAAGGGGATGTAATGGTAGCCTAGCTCCTTCATTCGGCCTATGTACCAAATGTGTCATTAATTTAGCGATAATCAACAAAATCACGTTGCTATTACGATGACCGATGATAGCCAAAGCAATTGAGACAATATCAATCAAGTTATAGTTGTTCACTTTCACGTAATTTTCGATTTCTTGCACTTTTTGGGCATCATGATTTCACCGGTAAAGCTGAACAGATGATCTACCTATCTTTAAATGATCTAAATTTGGCTTAATTGAGTCGATAAAGCAAGTAATGCAGTCTGGATGTGCAGAAAATAGTTACACGTTACAAGCTAACTGTTCACATTGCTGAAATAACAATGATTTTACAAGAAAATCGTAGACCCAATGTTGGGGACATATTTTTTTGTATGTTCCCAACTATGGCCTGTTGTATCAATAACGTAGTAAAATGGTTGTTATTGGAAAATTTCAAGTAGAAATGTATGTGTTTGTGGTTGTTTATATTCAAGTACCTCATCTTAACACAAACCGAAGGAACGAAATAATTGTATAGTGAATTATAATGTTTTCATTATTGAATGGCTAATAAATCATACATGAACATCACTTAAGTGTTTCAAGGTAGTTTTACTTGAGTTTGTTTTGTGGAATGTTGTATTAAGTAAATGAAATACAGCTAGCAATGCCTTAATTCATAAAACTAGGGAAAAACATACAAAGACTGCATTTAGTAATAAATCCATCGAATGGGACGAAGTTGCATCCATGAATAGACCCAATTTGGCGCCAATAGACCGACATTAAATCCATATCCTTTGAATGTTTCTGACTTTATAACAAGAGTTGTGTAACTATTCGTGATACATTCTACCAAATGTCTTATCAAACTTATCTTTGCAAGTGTTTTAGTAGTTGAATCTTGCCAACAGCTTAAACACTTTATGAGTTATAATAAAAAATGTAATCGATGGTTGCATAATCGGCTGAGTCAAGGGAAACATACCCTATCTGACCGTATTGCATTCAACGAATCGAATCTATTCACGGAGAAACCAAACTACACAAATTCAAGTGTGACAGTACTCAAAATTTAGTACTTTGATAGGACTTCTATTGTGGATATAATTTTGTTCTCGGTGGTAGGTAGTTTTCACTCAACCCTGAAGTATGATTGAAAAAGTCAATTTCACCCACAGCAAGGTATTTTAGGAGAAGTAAGTTTTCAATGTACGCGAAGGGCGCTTTTCGCAAAACTATCCTAATCGGGGTGTAGGGCTGTCACTTTGTTTTGGCTGAAAATTTTTGATCGCCTTTCAGAGACCGAAATTTTCGCCTATTTGAGAAGAGAAACGTCTTTTTTCACCCGCTTGGAGAAACAGATGAGAATGTGAGAAGCGAGAGACTATTATACGCTCACAGCAGTTTTCGCGAGAAAAACAACGGCGATTTATAATTTTCGGAGAGCATAAGAGCTGATAAATCGTTTTTTTTTTCAGTGAATCCTAGATGGCGATAATTATTTTTTACTTACTTTTTGACACCTGAAAATGCACCAGTCTTCATGCTTATTTTGTTCTGGCATTATAATTCGAAAAAAAGCCAATTTTTCTTCATATTGTGCCTCCTCGCTTTTAACTCCGCGTATAAGACCTGGGTAGCATGTTTTCAGTGAAAAATGTGACATGAGAAAATATTTTAGTTGAATTTTTGAGAGAGATATTTTCGCAAATGCAAGAGAGAAGATAATGAATTATCGGCGAAAAAGGAGAGAAGAAAATTTGAACGGTTTGATAGAGAGAGAGAGCATGGTTTTCACCCAGCTGAGTGAGAATTTCGATCTCTGTCGCCATTTAATCAACAACGGTCGAAGGGAATTTCGTTTTTGCGTACCCTTTCTAGTGTTTCGTTTAAAATTTAACGCGTCCGAGGTGCTTATAATATTTTATGGGGGTTTCTCTGGGTTCTCTCTCTATTTTCCTTTTTTCTTCTGTCGCTCGTGGCATTATGGAAGGTTGTGAGGCTCCTGGATGTGGCGATTCTCTGTGTTCTCTCTCTATTTTCCTATTTTCTCTTGTTGATTGTGGCATTATGGAAGGTTGTGAAGCTCCTGGATGTGGCGATGCTTGAGTTATTTCTTCATCCTCTGTTACATCCTGTTGGCTCAGGATCTATCAGTTTAGAAATATAAATAAATAAATACAATTGAATGTCCTCATATAAATCAGTTCATATTAAGTACATTCAGCGAAGCTCCCTTCAACCAGATGTTCGATGTTATTTGTTGAATGAGTTCCAAGTATTGCGTGGATTTGGTCAAAGTAAGGCCATTCGGAGGGAGACCTTCCGGAGCAAATTTAGAGAATTAGAAAAATAAAATAAAATGTAAGGCAATTAGTGAAATCAAAGGATAATTAATTGGTTTGTAAATATAGATTCACATCCTAGATATGTGTATTTCTGTTATGTTATGTTAGATAGAGGAAGTTTTCTAATTAAGTTATACTGTACCTGTACCAAAATGTGAAATTGTGAATTCCTATTTTTATATCGTCCACGGTAGTATCCAATACTCCGTTCTGTAGCATGGACACTAGCATCTCTTGGTAGTCGTGGTTGCTCCTGAGATCGCCACAAAGTGTATCAATTGTTTTCTGCCTACAGCTCTATTAATCAGTTTGTTTCATTGAAAAACCACCGAATCATTTGCCTAAGAAAAAAAAACAGGTGAAAAGCTGATGACTCGAGCTGATGACGGTCATGTGAGATAAATAGAGATACAGAAACTTATTGACATTCTTACTGACATTTTTTGTCAAATTTAGACAATGCCATAAAATCATCATTCGAGTAGGAGTTTCAAGCAGTTGTATTATAATACAACGTTGCAACATAATACATCGAGATGATACTGAACGGTCAAAATTGTATGATTGTATTACGTTCGAGAAACGTGTTATTGGGCTTGTATTACGAAAAGTGCTTATTACATGTCACGACTCCGTAGTCTGAACAAGGCATTAGACAATTTATTTCGTATAGATTATAGATTATTTAGGTAACTTACAATACTACAAGAAGTATCACCACAACTTGGCTTCCTGTACATTTGCTACTGCTTTAATTTCTAAATTCAACTTTTCTTACAATAGCTTGTAGTTTGCAATCTACAGTAATGAGATTGCAAACTACAAGCTATAGCTATAGTTTGAAATCTTTATTAACCCTTATGTGATCGACAGGGTACCCGGGTACCCACGAAATTCAAATGATTATAACTCTGCCAATTTTTGACCGATTTTAATTCCGTTGTCACCGTTAAATTCAAAAACTCATTCGCTTCATGAAAATTATTGGCAATGACCATTTTCATCAATCTGGTTTGCGTAGATCAGGGTTTCCGTGGCTGTGTTCCGGTACGGAGACACAATTTCGAAGCATCTATTGAATTTCCAGAAATGGATATCAAAATCTTTGGAATGATTAATAGTCTACTTCTAGCCTAGAAAAGGCTTAAGATAATATTGGCCATTCCGGGACGATGCACTGGGGGAACCATTTAGAAGGGAACAATTACAGATTTTCGCAGAATCATGCCTATCGACAGCACAATCTTCATGATTTCTGTTGAGAAGTCTACTTCTGTCCTTGAAATGGATCAATGACAAAATTGGTAATTCTGAAACAACCCGGATGTCCCGAAAGAAACCTTTAGGGGGAGACAAAAACTGATTTTCGCCGAAACCTGCCTTCCGATGGCTCAAACTTCCGAAATGGCCATTCTGAGACAATCCGAATGCCCCAGGGGAACCGTTTAGGTTGGGACAATGAGGCAAGTACAGATTTTCGCCGAAACATACTTTTAGACGGTCAAACTTCAAACCTCTAGCCTTGAAATTGATCAATGATCGTATTAGCTTTTCAGAGACAACTTGGGTGATCTGGAAAAACCATTACAAATATAAGGGACATATACAAGTTTTTGCCTAAACATGCCATTCGACGGCTCAAACTACACAGCAAAAAAATATGAAAATTACACGTGATGTAAACCGGCTTAACTCAAAAACTAGATGAATGTATAAACTTATTTAGGTTGAAATTTCAACTTAAAATCCTGTACATGGGCGAACATTGAAAAACATTTAAAAACATTTAAAAACGCATTCATATTCTACTAACTTTGTCCAATAACGTATGTTTACATTATGGTGTGAAAATGAATTGAAACGCTCTCCTTTTTCAACTCATTAGACTGAGAATTTACACGAACGTGTAAAATTATAAACCAATTAACCATGGCGCCCGAACCTTTTGTTGCTTTCTTCTGCTGTCATTCGTTACCCAACACTTAACACGATCTGACCCGAAATCTCAGTAGCTAGTTTATAATTGTTACAAAGACAAACTTATAATTCGGATGATATAACATCGGGAAAAAAACCACAGCCATGTTGTAAAGCTGTTATTTTTATTCAATCGAAATAGTTCATGAACAAAACAAGGAGATCAGTGTCAATTTGTTATTGTCGATTGGGAAATAAAGTCTTCGGGAGGAAGTCTAATAATATGATGGTAGTAAATTTTATGAATGATGAAACCCATTTACCGATAAACTTGTGTTTTTAGTGCTTTAATTGATTGATTTTATATAAATGAACTTTTTTTGGGACAGAGCATGCATAAATTCAATAACGTTTAGGATTACATGAGATGTTTTGAACTCGTGTAAAAATAAAGCGCCATGTATTTTTCAATTCATGTAATTTTATTTTCGACTGTAATTTTGAATCTTTTTGAATGCTCCAATTATGTGCATGAAAATACATTGAAAATTACATTTTTTTTATTAACTGTGTACCTAATTTCTCAGTAGTAGTATACGTTCAGCCATCAAGTGGACCATTGGCCGTATTCGTCATTCTGGGACAATCCAGATGGCCCGGGGGAACCTTTTATGCCTTTCGTCGGCTCATACTTCATGACTTTTTGTAAACAATTTACTAATCTAGTCATTTAATAGACAAATAGTCATATTGACCATTCCAAGACAACCCGGATACTCCCTTCAGGAGGATACAAATATAGTTTTTCACCCAAAACATGTCGATGTTACTAAATTTCGACCATACATGAAGATATTGACAAAGCAGCTCATTCAAGCTAAGAGTCTTTGACAAATAAACCATGTCAATTTCACATATAGTATCTTGTCAATGTCCACCGTGTGCTGATTTCATTATCCGCTAAAATGGCTTACAACAATTAAACAAATTCAGTAAAATACACTAAGGTCATTTTTATACGTTTTTTTTTACACAGATTGTTTTCGGTTATAACTCAAGAATAGAACAACGTATCGACCTCATTCGATTCACATCTTTTGTTTTGGCCCAAAAGCAATCATGTGACAGTTTTTTTTTAAATTCACAATTTTTGGTGTATATACTCAAAATTTCAAAAACTTTATTTTGACCATTGAATGAACAGCTCAGCTAACACATGCAAACAAAAATAGTGTCATTTAAAATGTTTATGCATGTGAATTGATCAACTCTATTAAGCTTTTTTTACGCTGCTTCATAGTAAAAGTGGAACATATCCCCCGTGTAAAAAAAAATCAATGGGGTTGTGTACAAGACACGACCGGTTGACGTAGACTACGTTACCAACGTACCTACGTACCAAGTGATGCATTATAATGTCAGGGAAATTCTGTGTGGCTATTATTAGCGTTAAAAGGGTTTCAATTATTCGTGCCGGTCGCTTACCCTTACCGATGGAAGCAATTTAAGTCACAATATGACGGGTGCGGCTCTTATGGGACATTAATACGTTTTTAAACCAGTATGTAAGAAAATTCTATTGTAGGCTCTTGAGATATTATTTGGTGGCCCTGAAAAGGGCCGTTTGGTTTTATGAAGTCAGTATGTGGGAAAATTCTCTTGTACACTCTTTATAACTCTTTGGTGGCCCTGAAATACAAACATATATTTTGACTGATACCTTGTCTCCTTTTCAACATTCACCATTTAAATACCATACCATTCGGATCATTTTGTATACAATCTGAGTTGTAGTATGCCTTTGCAAAATTCAACTTGAAAGAATCAAAGATTTGCAATTTATGCAATTTTAGCAATTCTTGATTTCAAGGGTAATAATAAACATTGAAATACTCTAGAATTCAACTAACGATAAAATTCGTTATCAGAAGATATCCGACAAGTTTAGTGATTGCTATGAAAACACAATAATCAACTGCAACATTTTCAGATGTGTAAGCGACTCAGTCGATTATGTAGCGCACGATTACAATTTAACTATAACTCATAAAATAATTCAGCTAGAAACGATATTTAACTAGTTATACCTTTGCTAAGACATGCTTAACAATGCGTTTGCTGTACTGGAACATGAAAAGTCACCAACTAACATTATAAAGTCGCAAACTTTTGATGTATATGGATATCATTAAGGATTCTTGTTCGAACGAATTTTAGTAAAGTTTATTTATTTCATTGTTCCGAGCATTTATTTATATTATCGCATTGGGCATTCAGCTATATTTGGTATACTATACGAAATATAAAGCTTCTTTATAAAAACTAAATGACTTTCTCATATGATCAATCGGCCATTCCATTTCAAAACATTAAAATTCCCACTATATTCATTTAGTTATATAGGTGTTGGTATGAATAAGCTCTTCGAAAAATACAGCACCGCTCACTCTTACTTTTCCATTGAAAACTTTTATATTCGTCATTTTACTATGTGATGAATACATTAGGCCATAGTTGGGAATATAACGTGAAATGCGTACCAAAAATATGGTTTATGGTTTTCTTGTGAAATTATTATTCATGTTTCTATGTGAATATCAGGTAAATTAGTGAACTCAATATGGCTACAAGGTTAAGGAAATCGAAATATATATGAACATATTCGATCTCGCAGAAGAAAGAGAGTGAGTTTTATAAAATATCATTAATCTTTGCCATGGGTATGGGAGAAAATGTTGGTTAATATATGATAAATTCTTATAAATATAAAATAAACACCTGAGAAAATAATCACGAATTGAAACATGTTCAGCGCATTACAGGTATACCTCGATTATATGGACCCTCGATTATATGCACCCTCGATTTTACGTACTTCGATTATAAATACATTTTACCTCGATTTTATGTACATTTTTTTCCATATAATTATGTATTAATTAATTGAAGGCGTAAATTGCTCGGTTATGTACATTTACTTATAAAAGCGATGCAAATATCAAGATATTGAAAAGTGTAACATATTTTCATGATAAAATGCTATTTTTTTGAGAGATGGAGCAAACATGGTCAAACGGTCAATTTGAATTTTTGTTTTGTTTTGAGGTTGGTATGTACTACTGTTAACACAGTATACTGCTGTTCTACTCAGTTTTGGGTAATTTCAAATGAGCGTGTAACGCATTACTTTAACATTTCGTATTACGACATCGAGTAAGTTTGCGCCGCCATTTGAAACTAAGTTTGAAAGTAGATTTAGTTGTGGAAAATGGGTACTAAAGTTGTCGATAAAACTCACCGAGGAAAAAAGAACCGTACGGGTATTCTCGTCATAGATAAAGTTAAGATTATCCATGATTTGGAGAATGGAATATCGGTGCGTGACGTAATGCAAAAGTACCACATTAAATCGCGGTCTACCATCTACAACATCCAGCAATCAAAGAAGAAGATATTTGAGAATATTGCGAACATTCATGGAAACATCGGTATGTAATTTTGATGTTTATTAAAATATAATGCTGTGACAATTCTTGTTTACAGCACGCCGCAAGAGTTTCAAGCAAGCTAGCTACCCCAAAGTCGATGAAGCTTTATACATTTGGTTTTAACAACAAAGGCAACGTCACATTCCGGTAAGCCAAGAAATGCTACAAGTGCAATCAGTAAAGTTTTTCAACGATTTGGTTGGTGAGGGTAGTTTCGGAAGTCGCGGTTATATCGATAAATTTATAAAGAGATATGATATTCGTGTTCACAAAATTACGGGCGAGAAATTGTCGAGTGACATTGCTGTTATTGATGAGTACGTCAATCAGCTTTCGACAGAAATGCGTTCCAAAAATTTAGAACCGAGCCAAATTTTTAATGCGGACGAAAGCGGTCTTTACTTTAAAACCACTCCCACCAATACCTACGTTGACAAGGATTCGATTACCGCACCGGGAAAGAAGGTCAATAAAGAACGCTTAACCTTCATGCCATGCTCGAACATGGACGGTTCTTTTAAACTGTCACTGATGGTCATTGGAAAGTTTTTAAATCCTCGACCATTGAAAAATTTGAAAGAGCTGCCGGTTCATTACACAGCATCCAAAAATGCATGGATGACCCGTACATTGTTTAAAACTTGGTTTTTTGAGCATTTTGTACCACAAGTCCGAAATTCTCCCTATCCAAGCAGTCTTGGTTTTGGATAACTGCTCTGCTCACTTTAATGCAGATGAGCTGAAGACCAGTGACGGTGCCATATGGACAAAGTTTCTGCCTCCAAACACCACAGCAGTAATACAACCTATGGACCAAAATGTGATCCAAATGATCAAGACACGTTACCGACAAATAATGATGAGAGAGGTTCTTGGAAGACCGGGTGAGTTCCATGACAACATTAAGAAAATAAACGTGAAGGATGCGATATTTTGGATTGCGGAATCATGGGATAAAGTTCCTCAGATGTCCATTAGGAAATCTTGGAATCTGCTGTATAACCCGGAAGAAGTTGAAGACGAAGATGACTTGCCGCTGTCAGTTATCAAAAAGCGACTAACCGAGATTTCCGATAAAATCACACACTCGAGTATCATCGACGAGGAGAATGCTGAATTTGAATTCCTGAAAGATACGGAAATAGTGGACAAGGTACTCAACCCTACAGCAGACGATGAAATGACGTACAACACAATGGATTCCAGTCCACACGAAGATGACAGCATGAATATTTCTGGTCTTGTTGGAGCCGAGGATGACTTTCAACCAATTTCTGATGAATCGGCGCTGAACGCAATGGACGTTATGATCAGATATGCTGAAGAAAATGGATGGCCTCTCAATTCTCAATTTTCGTTGCGTGAGATGAGATCTAATATCTTCGAGAAAGTAGCTGATAGAAATTCATCTTGAGAAAGTAATTTTGGAAGTATTGAACTGAAATGTCGTTAATTCATTTTTTTTATCGATTCATAAGTGAAGAAACATGTTAAACGTTAATAACAATTCCAATAAATAAATAAAAATAAAAATTTCTAAACTTCATTGGTTTTTTAAGGTTTAAATGTCCATCCCGTAATAGTTTCCATTAAATTACGGTTCTCCAGGGGTGAACGAGACCACGTGCCATGACATTTTTATTTTTTATTCCTTACATAAAACGCGATGCGCTGCGCCACGTGATCACGGTCACTTTGTAAGAGGGTTTATTCAGCATTAATTTTACTCCCAGAGTCCCAGATAAATGAAAAATAATAAAAAGCAAAGCAATATGTTCTGTTTTCTAAAGGAGCATTTACATACATAAGTTCAGGACACTCTGGTAGGCTCGTTCCCAAAAAAAAAGACTGGGAAGGAGGAATCACACTCCCTGTTTCTGCGAGTCGTAGTCACGTGAAGTGACCATTGAAATAACATGGTCACTTTACGTGACTCACAGAATCAGGGGGACAGCTTCTATTAAAATGACTTGTTCGATGATAATTATAGTAAGTAAATCAATTGAACAAAAATGGGTGAAAAACCTTAACCCCCTCCCCTTTCCATAACCCCCCTTAAGCCACCAGTGAATGTTTTCCACCATTTTTACTAATTTTTATGACTTACCAAAAAATAGAAATAAAATAAAATATGCTTCGATTTTATGGACAATTCGATTTTATGCACATTTCAAAAAAAAAATTGTACTTATAATCGAGGTATACCTGTATTTGTATCGATATCATGTGTAGGTTTATATGCAGTTAAAGCACGCGGCGCATGTCATCACCAGAATACAATTAATACTATGTTGAAATTTATTAAAACAGGGAGCGATAACATAGAGAGATATCCAATTGTTATGATGACATGCACTTTGTCAAATTGATTTAAATTTAATAAATATCAATTTCCTACCTCGAGTTGAAGGACCTTCTCCAGCGTCCCAATTAGTTGTTGGCAACGAACAAATTGGCACTATATTAAATGGCGCACAAACCCAACGAAATATTAATTTAATTCTTATAAAAACAACTCTCTGAACTGGATTGGTTGTCCTCAAAAGGACAGATTATTTGTGGATTGCTCCAACAAGTTGGATAAAATTTTCCCGACGGCTCGCCCTCCATGGAGGCGTTTTTGCAGTTGCAGCGAACGAATCGGCACCATGATATTAGGCACACAAACCAAACGAAATAAAAGTTTAATTCTTGTACAAACAACTCTTTCAATTAAATTGGTTGTCCTCAACAGGACAGATTATCAATTTATGGATTGCGCCAACCAGCTGGGTAAAATTTTTACCGACAGCTCGCCCTCCATCGAGCACCGAACTAAATTTAAGATTAGTTCTTTGATAAACAACTCTTTATTTTAATTTATTGTCCTCAAAAGGACAGATTATTTTCACCTACTGCTGCTCGCCCCAAAGACGCTTTCCTCCAAACAGCAGCGTTTTCGAAGTCGTGGCGAAACAATCGTCACGATGAGGTAAGATGGCGGCTTGCACAAACCGACGTGATTGTGCGCCCCCATAATCCGCCATTTTACCTCATCGCGACGATCGCTGTTTGAACTTGGTTTGAACCTTGGTACATATTACCACCAGCTGCCTCTGCGACCAGCTCCGCTGCCGGCAAATGAAGCAGCTGCGAACAGCTGCCTGCGACCAGCGACCAGCTCCCAGCGACTAGCTCCGCACAGCTTCAATGCTGCCAAACGACTGAGGCAAAATTTTCCTAAGTGTGCGTTTGCCGTTCTCAGCTGTACGCGAGACGCACATGGAGAGACGATTGACATGATTGGTTAAGTCTCTCTCTAACATAAAGAAGAAGAATTAGATGCAAGACGTTCCTTGCTTCGACTTGAAATCTGTGATAGGAAATTTGGTAAATTTACTCTGCAAAATGGCATTATAAGACATCACCTTATATTTACGTTATTTTCAATAGTTTACTATTGTTTGAGAAGAATGTTTGACAATTGAATTGGAGCGCGGTAAAATTTCCGACCGATTGAAAAAGAAATCATGTAAATCTATCGTGTATTATTTGAGTTATTCGCGTACAAAACGTACGGTTTTTCGTGACGGTCGCAATATTTTAGATTTTCATTTGACACCCTACCCTTGCCGTAAGACGTAGTCTACGTCAAAACTTTGAGTATATCCATGAAGCCGGCAAAGTGAATAAGCAATCACTTCCTCAACTGTCTGGATAACAACCGGGTCGACCCACCCCCTCACCTCTTGATTTTGAAAACTAACGAACTCTATTACAGTGCTGTTTGCCAAATTTGCTAGATTTCGGTAATCGTGGTAATCAGGTCGGTAATCAAGTTCGTGAGCACCCAGAATCATCAAAACGGATCCAATTGACATAGCTTTCTTTGTTTTAGAATATTTCAATGAGAGATCAACAATCAATCAAATCCAAGCAATCAAATTTACAAGTTATTAGCCATAAGGTTCCCATTAGTATTTATTATACTGCTGATTTTTAATCATCTGAGATTGAACTCATATGGAGTGCGAGACCAATTCTCATCACCAATCGCTATTACTCAGCTGTACAACAACCAAATGACGTCAAATTCTATTCATGAATAGTTTCACATAGACATTTCGGTTCAAAACGGCAATAGCGGTTGACGAAAGGAATTGGCCCACTGCGTAGTGGTCAAAAAGTCGATTTTAAGGAGCTAGAGCGATGGCGTATTTGGCAAAGTTAATGGATATGACAAACTTCGTATTTTGACGGCATGACTTTTAGTAATCAATCTGTCTCAAAGTGAGATAGAAATTTAACGTTTTTAGGATTTTGAGATAGAGAGTCAGCGAAGTTGTAGAAAACGTCAATACAAATAACTTTTCCTAAGACATATTAATCGTATGTTTCACCCAATTGGAGATAGAGGATGTTTTTTAAGAACTACACAGAAAAAAAAATACTTGTTTTTAACAAGCATGTAGAATTTCCCTTCGTTTAATTCCAAGCCAAAGGAGGCGTAAACAACAAAATTGCTTGCAATTTTTCATGCGCCACACAACAATGTTTGAAATCTTTCATACAAGAGGCTCGATTCAGGCGTTATCTGCCTTAAATTTACATTAAATATCCCATTAATAAATGCCAAATCTAGCATTCCCTTTATGTGCGTTAGAAAACGCAGAAAAATTAATGTTTCTTTTTATCTGAGTAACCTCCAAAAACACATTTTTCACCGGAAAATTTATTTTTATTCTATTTTGAAGTTGCAAAGTTATTTGCTATATCAAAATAAAAAACTTTATTGAACATACTAAACCAGCATTATTTCAGTGGCATGCACAGATAAAAAGAAACATTGAATTTTCTGCGCTATATAATGCACATAAAGGGAATGCTAGATTTGGCAGAACATAATGGGATATGTTATGTAAATTTAAGCCAGATTACGCCTCAATCAAGCCTGTTGTATGAGAGATTGCGAACATTGTTGTATGGAGCATCAAAGACTACAACCAATTGCGTTGTTTACGCCTCCTTTGACTTAGAATTAAACGAGGGGAAATTTTACGCGATTGTCAAAAATGATTTTTTTCTTCTGTGTAGCTATTATTGAACCGATTATTATTGAAACGGCTCACGAATTCGGATTATCTACACTTCATGGGTGGATTCGATATTTTGTACATTTTTTTCGCGGAGAATAAGTAGCTGAACGAAAAAAAATATCCAGAACCGATTCAAAATCGCAATGAACATGAAAGTTAAAACAACCGCGCACTGAGAGAGCCGGTATTTTAAATGATGGTAACGTAGCACGCAAGTATTTTTTGTGAACGTGAGCAGTTTAAAAAACATTTTTAATTTTCTGCATTATCTAATGCAAAAACCAGTGCATGAACGGAGTAAGATATAAAACCTGATTTCCAGAAAGAGGTATTGCTACCAATATTAAAAGTTTATTCAAGAAGAATTTCAATTTAAATCCAATAATTAATGGCAGAGTAGTGACCATTTCAAATTGAACAACATTTCCAATTTCTATTGTTTGCATTTGGCATTCCAATATTGTAAACATAGACGCTAGTCTAACGTAGATTCTAAAGTTAATCACACAACTTAAACTTGCAATCCAAAATCAACTATCATTCACAGAGCCCCCATGAAATCGATTCCAGCAATCTCATAAATCGCTCATCCATCAACGGCTGATCCACCTTATGCATGTTAAATCCCTTTCCCCAGCCATCAGATGATCGTGAAAATGTAACAATTGACCATCGATAAACAATCCAATTCGTTTCACAGACGACTGACTATACACTTCTCTATTTGACTATACCAGTATTAAAAAACAGCACACTGAATATAACAGATGACGATCCGCAAATAGAATATAAAATGTCCCTTCCAGTGGCGGGATAAAAATGTTTAATTCCCACTGATTTATTGGTCAAATATGTCGCTGTTTAGCTGTGGGATTTCCCGGTGGACTCGTCGTCGTGTTTTTCTCTCTCTCTCCGCACAGACAAATCAGCTTCTTTATACTTCGTCGGAAAATTTGCACTTTTGTGTACGCCACCACTTTCATCGACCTCGTCGGGGATGTGCGGTAATAAATATCGGTCTTCCGTGCGGCATCGAGAGTCCTCAGCAACTAGTATCGATCTCGGCGTTTCTCTATCCGGGTTGAACGGTCCAATTGAAGAGGTAACAAGGGAAATGATAATCCAAACAGTTTCGTACTTTCCCTTTGTTGGTTCCATCCGTGAGGCACTTCTGTTGGAGGAACTTGCTGAAATGAAGAACGATGGTGGTCGTTGGAAATTGATGTCAGTGCGGATTGCCCTCTCCGAAAAGAAGGCGAAAGCCACCCTAGCTTGAATCCTCCTTCGGTAGGTGCTTGTTAAAATCCATCCAGTAGGATACCCTAGCAATGCTGGCAGTCGTTAAGGGGAGAGGGTAAAACCGAGACACAGATCATGTGTATTAAACTGTTGACAAATGACAAGCAATAATGTGAGGTCGCGTAGGAAGTGTTGTACAGAGGGAGAGAGGAAAAAATACGAGAGTTAACAATGGGGTGGCGTTTCAGGTTGTTTTGTGCTCTGTTGGTGAATAAGCCAGGGATACTTTAATCCAAGGGGACGCAATTACAAAACCCGGGCGCACATGTCATCCCAAGGCTAGGGGGAAAGTCGCTTGTATCTATGTACATACTTCTGCGACGGAGTGATTTGACTGATTGCCAATAATTGCGGTGAAGTCCCAAAGAAAGACCAAAGGAAAGCATTTTTCTCGCTCGTTTTAAGCTGTTTGACAAATTTGTCAAATTATTTTGCCATGTGCAAATATTTAACATTCATCAACCGGTGAGAGAACCTTGGCACCACGACGACGGTTCCATGCCCTCCGGGTTTCTCCCCTCGTCTTCGGTGTTGAGGTTGCTTCCCAGAACGACAAATGGAATGTTTTTCGGGAAACGGCACATCAAAGTAAATAGAAAACGGTCGGGAAATGCAAACACTGAGCTAGAAATTCTGTGTGACCTAGTGAAAAAGCATAGGAATCTCTTTCTCTCGAATACTCAATGAATAGATGAATGGTGAAGAGGGTCGTTGTCGTCGTTTGAAAGCTTTTTGCTGCAAGTAAAATAGAACGCAGAGCTCTCTCACACACAGTTTGTGTCACAAATGGAAATCGACCGAATTTGCTGCCAGGCTCCTGACGGGCTTGATTTTGACAAAAAAAAAAAAATGAAGAAATTTGCCTAAATCAACAGCCTTCCCAGAGAAGGGATGGGGGCTCGGCTGGTTTAAGAGTATTTGAAAAGGACTCTTCCATAACTACTCTGCCCACTGGCCTTGAAAGCAAACTTTAAAGATGTTAATTTGAAGGAAAGTTTTCCGGGTGGAGCCTTGGAAAAGGAAGAGCTCTGATTTAAGGTTGATGTTGAAGATGTTGATTGTGGGTCCCCCCTTAGCTGAGTCAGTAAAGGAACAGCTACAAAGCAATACCATGCTGGAGGTGACTGGGTTCGATTCCCGAGGATATAGGAACTACCTGGGATATAAAGATTATAATTGGGGTAATTTAAAAAATAATGTTCCCTTTATTACTACTTCAGTGGGACGTTCAAAAAAACAATTTCGCTAACGATTCCAAAATATTCGCAAATTCCGACTAGAATACAGTTATTGGGAATCCGTACATGTTGCGCTAGCACGTTCTGTGATCGTTGCCAGCAATTTTTGACAACTTGCACAGTCACGTTGACAATCTAACTTGGTCAGGTACAACAATCACAAACAAGTTTAATTTCATCAAAATTACCGTGACGTTTTTGCGAGTGAAACAGCGTAGCCCGAGCTGCTCAAACGGAGCGTCATAGAAAATGTTTAACGACATCAAAGCAAACCCTGCACTGTTAGATAATGGACGCATTTGTCAAAAACAATACGATTGACTCGAAATTGTTGGGAAGAAAGGCGTAAGACGACCATCTGAGGAGGTAAGACGGACAGTGTACTGATTTACTAATACTTATATGTATTGCATTTATTAGTGAAAATCACTAAATTACCTATCATAAGTGTTCTGATCGCTGTTAAGATAATTTTTGGCTACCCTGTTCGATAGTACAGCTCCAGATGTCGAAACATAAACCAAAACAAAACGATTGACTTGGTAAGTTAGAGTGACTTAATTTTCAAGCTCTCAATCTGAAGGAATCATTGTTTATGAATTGTATATTTTTCCAAAAAAAAAAACACGTTAAGTTTTATTTCGAAGTGTTCTGATATTATTACTAAAAATTAGTAATTTAGTAACAATGTAAGACGGTTCGTTTATGATGGGGTAAGAACGCCAACCATAGTCCACGTACGTTTCTCTTTTCTTTGAAGTCTTAAAAGGAAGTGGTTGTTTGATGTTTGAAAGCAATATCACTATCAGCAAAAACAACAGTGGTGCACAGGCGCCGATCTTCTTATAAAATGAACTTGAATATAAAACTACTAGGTACAGCCCCATTGGTTTGTCCGAAATGATAACGTAGCACTTCGATACTAAATGTAAGCCATTTAGATGCAACAAGGCAATGTTCTTTGAATTAACCCCCGCAGGCCTAATTTATAAAAGCAATTTGGTGAATTCTGATTGATTTGGCGCTGCCAAATCGTCCAAACTGCCCAAGAGCTTACAACTTAAGATCTACAGTTGTGACAGTAGCTTTATTCGCTTTTTAAGGTTATGATATGTATTCAAATATAATCAATGAATGTCCCGGAAGACCAACCGACATTATGAAATAATCCTGGGATATTCTATGCTAAACAAACTAACTTATTTTTGTATAACCCATTGAGCTATTGCTGCAATTGTAGACGTTAAGTTTTGAATGACAGTTTGAATGACCTGAAACTAACAAAATTATCCTATAATGTCTGTGGACATTTCAGAAGACTCATTGAATATGTTTGAATATTTTTGCCCAAAAGGCTACGGTAACTACCGGTTATCTTAAATTCTGTACTCAAGGTAAGTTTTTGTAAACCTGAACATCCCGAAATAATCTGATAATGACTGGTGAGCTAACAGAAGCTTCACTGAATGTGTTTTAATGCATATCGTCACATTTCAGAGATTATGAAGCTAACTTTACGACTATAGATCCTGAATTCTGAACTCAAGGGCAGTTTTGATGACATAGAACCCAAGATATCTAATTATCTAAGCCCTTCCAAAAGACTCACTAATTTTTTTCAAATGCATTTTATTACTTTGGTCAGTCCAAAAAGCTGTAGATTTAAGACTACAATTCAAAACATAAAATTTTTAGCTGTAGATTTTATGTTTTGATTTACAGGAAAGGTTGGATAACATCCGAAAATTATCTCATAATGCCTGTTGCTCTTTTAAAAATATTCAATGAATATGTTTCAACACAAATCGTAAGTTTGCATAGCCCAGAAAGCATTTATTACAACTGTAGGTCCGATGTTCTGATTTCAAGGATAGTTTGGATGACCTCGACCATCTCAATATTATCTTCTTGTGTTTTTTTACGTAAGAAAATATTCACTGAATATACTTGAATACGTGACGTAACTTTGTAAAGCCCAAAAAATTACTGTTACTACCGTAGGTTCCAAGTACTGAACATCAGGATGGTTTGGATTACTAGATTACTAGATGATTTAAAAGTTATAAAAAAATGACTATTGACCTTTCAGAAGATTCATTGAATATATTTAAACACATATGGTCACTATATATAGTTCAAAAAACTACTGGCACAACTGCAGATCTTAAATTTTGAACATAAGGACAGTTTGGATTAATTAGAATATTACAAGATTGTCGCATCATGTATGCTGGCCTTTCACACTATTCAATCAGTAATGTTAAACACATATTGTCCTATTACACGCTCAAAACACCAACTGAAACAACTGCAGATCATATTTTATAAACTCCAGGACAGTTTGGATGGCCTAGATCATCCCCGTTTATGTCATAATATTTTTTTTAGTTTGAAATATTCAGTGAATATGGTTGAATACGTAGCGTAACTTTGCATAGCCTAAAAAGCTAGAGTTACTACTGTAAACCTTAAGTTCTGAGCTCAAGGACAGTTTTGATGACCTAAAACGTCCTAAAAATATCAAATAATGGCTTTTGACCTTCCAAAAGCTTCAACCAATATGTTTGATTACATATCGTAACCTTATATAGCTCTAAAACCTACTGTTACAACTGTAGACCTGAAGTTTTGAGCTCAAGTACATTTTGGATGCCCTAGAACCTCAAGGACGCAAGCGTAACCGCGGAGAGGCCCTCATCGTAAAGACCGACGCGTCTAAGTGCTCGGAGGTCTTGAAAGCGATGCGTAGGGACGCTAAACTGGCAGGTTTAGGCGCCGACGTGCGAAGTATACGCCGTACCCGCACCGGCGAGATGCTCCTAAAACTAAAGAAGGTGACAACGCTAAAGGGCCCGGCGTACAGAGACCTGGCAAGGCAGGCCTTAGGTGAGGGTGTGGAGGTGCGCACCAGGTGGCAAGAGCCCGGCCGCTAAGGGTATACCAACGAGCCAACAGTAATGCAGGTAACCCAACTAAACCTGAACCACTGTGAGGTCGCCCAGCAACTGCTGTGTCAGACAGTTAGCGAGTCGGCATCGGATATCGCCGTTATTTCCGACTCATACCGCATCCCACTCGGCAACGGGAACTGGTTTGCGGACTGGGCTAATATGGCGGCATTATGGACGACGGGCAAGTACCCGGTTCAGGAGGTTGTGTCTACCACAAACGAAGGCTTTGCGGTTGTAAAAGTGAATGGAGTGTTCTTCTGCAGCTGCTACGCACCGCCAAGATGGTCGATCGAACAGTTTACCAATATGCTAGATCGGATGACAACGGAGCTAACTGGCCTGACCCCGTTGGTAATAGCGGGGGACTTGAACGCTTGGGCGCTCGAGTGGGGATGCCGCCTTACCAACCCTAGGGGCCAAATACTTCTGGAGGCCTTGGCTAGGCTCAACGTAGACCTAGCCAATGTGGGTACCAAGAGTACCTACCATAGAAACGGAGCGGAATCGATTATCGATATAACATTCAGCAGTCCTGGGCTGCTTAGCGATTGGAAGGTGGATGATGGCTACACCCATAGCGACCACTTTGCAGTTCGATATTGTATCGTCCACAATACAAGGCAGCGTGCGGAAGGAGGAGCATCCACTACATTCGCCCGCAGATGGAGGACGTCCTACTTTGATGTAGAGACTTTTAAAGAGGCGCTTGAGAGGGAACGGAATTTACGCGAAACCCAGGAACCTTGCGGCGAACGACTCGTTATGACACTTACACGAGCGTGCGATGCGACCATGCCGAGGGATGTCAAACCGAGAAATGGATGATCGCCGGTGTATTGGTGGACGGAGTCGATTGCCGACCTCCGAAGAACATGTCTCCACGCAAGACGGAGGGTGCAGAGAGCGCGGTCAGACGCCGAGAGAATCGAGCGTAGAAGGGCGCTAGTCGCCGCGAAGGCCGCTCTAAAGAGGGAGATAAAGGCCAGCAAGCGAGCCTGCTTCGAGGGTCTGTGTCAGAGGGCCAATGCGAACCCGCGGGGTGACCCGGATCCCGGGTGGATTCCTGAATGTTCAGGGTGGTAATGCAAAAGTGTCTGGACGAAGGCGTCTTTCCGGACACCTGGACAATTCAGAACCTTGTGTTGCTACTAAAGACAGGGAAGCCACCAGGAGATCCATCGGCATATAGACCTATATGTCTGTTGGATACAGCGGGTAAGGTGCTCGAGAAGTTAATCCTCAACAGGCTGACAACGTACACGGAGGGTACAGGTGGTCTGTCTAATAATCAGTTTGGCTTCCGCAAAGGGAAGTCGACGGTGGATGCCATCCTGTCCGTCACCAAGTCGGCTGAGGTGGCAATCCAGCGCAAGAGGCGAAGAGTACGCTACTGTGCAGTGGTCACCCTTGACGTGAGAAACGCATTCAATAGCGCCAGTAGGGTGGCTATCGCCGACTCGCTCCAGCGCCTACAGGTTCCTGGGTACCTGTACAAGATTCTCGGAAGCTACTTCCAGAATCGCGTACTGATATACTATTCAGAGGCAGGCCAGAAACGTAAACAGATCACCGCAGGCGTCCCACAGGGTTCGATCCTGGGTCCGGTGCTATGGAACACGATGTACGACGAGGTACTGCGGCTTGAGTTCCCGAGCGGGGTAAAGATTGTCGGGTTCGCAGACGACATCACCCTAGAGATATGTGGTGAATCCATCGAAGAGGTCGAGTTAACGGCCTCACACTCCATTGGCATTGTGGAGAGATGGATGAGCTCCAGGCAATTGGAGCTAGCCCACCATAAGACTGAGGTCACGGTGGTGAACAATAGGAAATCGGAGCAACATGCGAAGATTAGTGCAGCTAACTGCACAGTTGAATCAAAGAGGTTCTTGAGGTATCTTGGGGTCATGATCGACGAGAAGCTGTCCTTTGTCAGTCACGTCGATTACGCTTGCAAGAAAGCCTCAATGGCTATATCGGCATTATCCCGCATGATGTCGAATAGCTAGGCGGTTCAAGGGAGTAAGCGTAAACTCCTGGCCAGCGTCGCCCTGTCCATACTTAGGTACGGTGGGCCGTCATGGATCACCGCCTTGAGTACCAAGACCTACGCAAGTAAGCTAGAGCGTACGCACAGGCTTATGTGCCTAAGAGTGGTTAGTGCTTACCGAACGGTATCACGCGACGCGGTCTGCGTCCTAGCGGGGATGATGCCAATAGGCATGGTCATAAAAGAGGACGTAGAGTGCTTCGAACAACGTGGAACAAGAGGTATTCGAAAGACCACTAGAGCCGTATCCATGGTTAAGTGGCAAAGGAAATGGAATAACTCCACCAAAGGTCGGAGGACCCACCGACTAATCCCGGAATTAACCGGGTGGGTCGGTAGGCGACACGGGGAGGTGAACTTCCACTTAACGCAGATATTGTCTGGCCACGGCTGTTTTAGACAATACCTGCATAAATATGGCATGCACAGTCCTCCGCATGCAGCGAATGCGCGGGAGTTGAGGAAACTGCGGAACATGTGTTCTTCGCATGTCCTCGCTTCGACGGCGCGAGATCAGGCATGTTTGCCGTAAGCGGTCACGACACGACTCCGGACAATTTGGTCCCGAGGGTGTGCCAGGACCAGGACGTCTGGGACGCGGTATGCGTAGCAGCTTCCCAGATCGTCCTCGATCTCCAACAAAAATGGCGAAACGACCAAAAGCAGGTCGCAGGGACCACCTAACTACTAAAGCCCTAAGTAGCTAGACATAGTGGGTGCTGAATAAGCACAAGAGCCCCCTCCCCAAAGTAATACCGAAAGGTGGTTCCGGGGAGGGCCGGGGCTTAAGGCACGGATGGGTTTTTAGTGGGTCGAGGAGTTGCCCTAGTAGCACACTTATTGCAAATAAGTCAAAGAAACTGTAATGTGACTCAATTAAGTCACAATCAAGTTTCTGCAACCAATTATGACAGAGATGTGTTGCTTGGGTGGCACCATCATCCCCAAAAAAAAAAAAAAACCTCCCAGAATGATACAAAAATATTTAAATATTTACCCTTTATCAACGAGAATTTAATAATACCTATACATATGTGCATTATTCTAAAACAACGCTGTACACTTTTAATAAGGCATTTATTTTTTTTCTTCCTGAGCTTTTTCATATGCAGGATGTTCTAGGTCGTCAAGTAGGCCTTAAACCCATATGCTTCAGGTTATGTTAATTCGTGAAAAACTTTGACTTAAGATTTTACTCGAAAAAGTTTCCCAAGACCTTCCTTCGCACGATGAATTGGTATTTTGGTGAACATTGCATCACCGCCTACGAGAAGTCCTTTTGTCACGTCTTCCTTTTAGGATTACTTTCCGCCGTTAGTCTTGGTTCAAGTGTGGAGGGCATGTTCACAAACCGCGTATACTTATTTTTGAAAATCTCAGACCCCCCTCCCCCTAGTAGACTTTTCTTCATACAATTTTGTATCGAGCGTAGACTCCGGCAATAACTCCCCTCCCTCTCCTCAGAAAATTTTTCGTGGTTTATGAATAGCCCCTGATGAGTGCGATATGTAGAGTGGAGGTGCCAACTTCCGGCGTTGAACCAGCTGAAGACTGAAAATCTATTTGATACAGAAAGTAGAAGAAGGAAAAAGATAAAAGATTTGAATTAAATATGGTTTATTTTTATAACAACAAATTAAAAATTTGATATGATTGATTTGATTGATTTGATTGATTTGATTGATTTGATTGATTTGATTGATTTGATTGATTTGATTGATTTGATTGATTTGATTGATTTGATTGATTTGATTGATTTGATTGATTTGATTGATTTGATTGATTTGATTGATTGATTGATTTGATTGATTTGATTGATTTGATTGATTTGATTGATTTGATTGATTTGATTGATTTGATTGATTTGATTGATATGATTGATTTGATTGATTTGATTGATTTGATTGATTTGATTGATTTGATTGATTTGATTGATTTGATTGATTTGATTGATTTGATTGATTTGATTGATTTGATTGATTTGATTGATTTGATTGATTTGATTGATTTGATTGATTTGATTGATTTGATTGATTTGATTTGGTGTAATCCCTTTTTTTCATGCGACATGTATTGTCAGCCACCCTGTATAATAGCATTAATAGAACAATGGATAGTACACCCTTGCACCCTTGAAAATTAGATAAAGTCTGCCATTTCCTCTTTTTTCCAATATACCTGAGGTCAAAAACATGTTTGAAAGATACGTTACATCACAGCTGCATCATTTAGCTTGAATTTATCAAAACTTTTGTTGCACCACCAATACCTTATGTGCTAAATAATAGAATTCTTAAACTAACTTCCCTACTTTAGGATGATCTTGTGAATGTTTTCATGGATGCCAAAGCATTACAACCAGTTTGTATTTGCTCTACCCAACAAACAATTTCACAAATCAAACTATACTAAAACTGCTAAGCAACTCTTAGGTGATTTTTACATATGATTCAGCGGCCATGCGGTAATCAAAAGTTTATAATTCACTCAACACTCATTCCATAAGCTTGTGTTAAGATAAGCCATATGAAAAACTCTCAACCAAAACTCAGACATTTTTATTGTGAATTTTAACTATACAGTCATACCTCGATATAACGTAACACAATTTTTATTTTCGTTACGTTATATCGAAGTTACGTTATATCGAAGCAAAAAATTGTTTCCAAGAATGTTTGTTGTAGCTTGTTTTTCTTTAAAAGAATTAACGCAAAATCAATGTTATTCACCCAGCAGGGTGTTCCAGCCCTTCTAACACATATTTTTTCAATTTCTTCTAATAAATTTTAATTTTAATTTTTATTGTTTCTTCAATTTTTTAATTTTTTTATATATTTTTTCTCATATAATCTTTTTATCTTAGAATATTACTTATAGCAGTATTCTTTAAATGTTGCATAAATAAAGGTGAACCAACTTTTGATTTCAGCTTATTCCAGACTACCCAGGGGGTAAGTCTCTCGACCACTATGTGCGCGAATAAAAAGTCAAAATGGTCCATGGTTGCCAGTAAGCATAATTTTTGATTGAGTTATGATAGATGTGTTAAAACACATAAACAACTTCCTATCTGCCGCAGCGAGAACTGTGTAGTCAGTGGGCAGTTGTTCTCTTACGCGTATCTGATTAAAAGATCGAATCCATTTTAGACTGCTTCATCCGACACGTTTACATATTCAGTCACCATCTGCAAAACTCTGAAGATCGTGAGGCTTCTTTCGCGTTGAACATTAACTGCATTGTGTCGTCACCGTCATATAAAATGTCTTCATCAGCATCTTTGTGAAAATACTTGCGATGATCTAATCATCGTCCAGCGTTTCGAGATCGGCATCCTCTCGTCGATTTCTTCGGTCTGTGCTATCTTCTCATCAGTGTCTCTTACGACCGACAGCGGTACATCATACTTCGATTTCACGTGTTCTGAATATTCCAAGATTTGCGATCTTGCGTTCATGTTCCAAGATTTGCGATTTGATTCAGCTGGAACTACCATCCACGCTTGAGCGACCCAAAAGATTAAGTCCTTTATGTTGATCTTCTTCATGCACTCGTCAAATTCTCCTCCACGAATTTGAATTTCTGCATCATCAGATGCCTGTAGCGCGTCTTAAACATCTGAATGATATTCTGATTCATCGGTTGAAGAATGGCGGAGAAAGATGGTAAAAATTGATCCATCGGCAGTTTTTAGCTCATCTGCATTGTAATGAGCGGCTCTTAGGGTAGCCCTTTGACTTGAGAAAGGTGGTCACTTTCGTAATGAATTCCCCAAAAACTGTTCTTTAAAGAGCTCCTTTGCCATCCAAGCACTTTTGATGCCCTGTAGTATACAGGCAACTCCATAAGGTGTTCGAATGCTCGAGGTCTGTGAGACTTTTTAATCAACATTAATGGTAATTTGAGCAACCCATCCATGTTGCTGCAAGGCATGAACGTTATGCGATCTTTTGTTGATTTCCCAAACAACACAAAAATGACATTATTGGTTGCGGTAACTTGATTGTGACTTAATTGAGTTGCATGCAAGTAACTTTAACTGATTTGCAACAAGTGTGATGCAAGGGTCGCGTTTCTCTCACATATGTTCTTGTTGGGGATCTTTTGAAAAAGATTGATTTTCAGTAAGCGAATGCCGTTGGGTTTGTTATTTTTTCCACATAGCCACGGCTTCCGAGTTCTCCTATTCCAACCATTTGGTTGATGAATTTTTTTGCATGAGTTTGTAGCATTTCTGCAAAAATCAGATGTAGAGAGCTTCTGTCAACCTGTGAGTATCGAAGAATCTTTGAACGCTTTCGTTTTGCTATTAATTCAAAACAAAACATGTTGTTTTCAGGGAATATCATTTTAGTTTCTTACACATTTCTCCTAGTTGATCAATTTTTGTTTTAGAAAGTTGTCCTTTGCATGGCATAGACGGTAGATGCAGACCGAACTTTGTACTTCTTCATTATTTTGTCATTTTTTGTCTTGCTTAGGCGACACACGATCCATTTTTCAAAATCCTTCGACTTAGTCGACCTTCTTGAATTATGAGTTGTGCAATAATAAGGAAGTTTTAATAGCTAGCTTCCTACTACATACATAAAAATAAAGAATTCACAGAAAACAGATTTTTGACGGCATATACAAACCATGTTGAAGCATTGCACGCAACATCACAAGCAACTTTTTACCAAACCTTCCCAGATACCGGAACCTAGTACAATTGAAGTACTATTGAAGTAGCCAAGTCCCTTTTCTCACTTCAATCGTACATCCCATCCTAGTACAATCTTATTTCAATTGCACTTCGGATGTGGCAACCGATGGACATGAAATGTCAAAATAGCTAGCGGTTCATTTTACAGTTTGGCAATAGGTTGAAGGACACTCGAAGTGTATTAGGGCTGTTTTTTTTTTCAAATGGACCGGATCAAAAGAATGGGCATCTTTAGTTCTAAGAATGGACAACTTTATTTCTAAGATACCTGATGTATATAAATATGAAAACTTGGCTCTGTGAAGTTGATTCGATTGAGCGTGGACAGATTTATAAATAAATAAAAAACAAAAATATACAGTTAGATAAACCACGCTAACAATAAACTACAAAAAATAGGGGAAACAAAAAGTTACGTTATATCGAGGTAAAAGTTACGTTATATCGAGTTACGTTATATCGAGGTTACGTTATATCGAGGTTACGTTATATCGAGGTATGCCTGTAACAACATTTTAACTACGCTTTTTATACAACAGGCAATAGTTGGGAACTTAGTAAAAAATATGTTTTTAACATTTGGTCAATGGTTTTCTGGTTAAATCATTGTTAATTTGCCTACACTTGTTGCAAGTCAGTTGAAATAACTACAATGTTACTCAATTAGGTAACAATCAAGTTGCTGCCACTAATTTTGACGGTTTGATGTTGCTTGTGTATGTGCCTTGTTAGTTTATAACGTGTGACTATTTTCTGTAAATCTTGGCTGCATTATTTGGTTTATAGGTTCAATTTAGGCACATTTAGATCATTCTAAAATCGTGTAGATAATCTGTTAAGCTTAACCAGTAAATTGATGGCCCCTAAAACGTTATGGTCTCGTTTCTAAACGAGCCAACGCGCATACTCGCGTGCAAGGTTTGCACATAAATAAGCTGTAAGTACTGGTTGGCTCAGAAGAGTAAGTTTTATGAATAGATCGCATTAGTTTCATGGCGAGCGCATGAAATTAAAGTTGTTAGTTTTTCGACTGAACAAGCTACACGCTTAAAAATTACGAACTTTTCATGCGATGTTTTTAAAAAGTTAGGGAACGTAAAGAAAAATTTCGTGTAAAATTATGTCTCCTGAGATTAACACATACGGTGGAGAACGACTTCAGCACCCCGGGATCCTATTCCAAGCGCGGGGTTAACGTTAACCTACAACGCTCATCTTTCGCAGTATGATGGTTCACTAGATGGAGCACCATAATGCAAAATAATCCAAAAAATTTTGATGGAGCACCAAAAATGCGAGTTATTGGTTAACGTCTACCCCTTGCTTGGAATAGAGTCCTGAGGAGCTGAAGCCATTTTTCAAAAGATGTGTTCGATTGAAATTATTTTCCCATCTCTTTCAACTCATTCTTATGTGCTAAAGGACGGTTGCATGTGTCGGTCCTCAGGGTACAGAAATTGACATGCAATTTTGTTAGTGTGTGATGATATTTTGGAAGTGGTCTTTGGTGAGATCTACGTGGTTATAAATACATTACAACAAACTATTTTGTCAAGTAAAATCCTCGTTTTACATGAAAATAGTATTTTTATATATATTTATAAACAGGTAGATCTCACCAAACGCCACTTCCAAAATAATTAGGATATTTTGAATTTTCAAATCCCGAACACTCTTACACTACCTCTATCGAAATGATATCGAAAATTTTTTACATGCGGGCCTTGGAATGGACGTGACCTTCCAGACATTCTGGAATGGCTGCTGGATTTGTAAAGCCCGAATAAAAGCTGGTTTCAATAATCACATAAAGAGTTGTTGCGAACGGATTATACCATTGCTGGCAAAGGAGTGTTAAAACTTCATGCTGATACTGTAAATTACCCGGAACACCCACAACGAATCGTAATCTTGTTAATACTATGATTCAAATTAAACATGTACTCAATTACAGATTAAAAAACTACACCCTTTCCAGCTTTCCAACGAGAATTTCAACACGAATCGTTAACTTTTTTTCGACCATCATTTTTCTACATACATACATTAAAGGACAATGACAAAAGCTCTACCGAAAAATCTCTTTTCCACGCCGTACGAGAACGAGAGGACACGCTTCATAAAAGTTTGCTTCATTCGGCTTCTCACATTAATCTCCGAACATCGTGCAAGAAATCAGCTGACTGTGAAATGTGTTAAAATATGAGTTTTCCACCTGCCCAACGTTGGAACCTCCACTCGTGTCTCACCTTTCAAATCAAGCACCGAACGACAACGATACAAAAGCAGAAAAATATGTTCAGCTCTTGTACCATGTACAATGTTACAGTGTTCCACAAACGACGGATGAAAACCGGAAACCTCCGATGAAGAATTTCTCCCCTCCCAATTCGTCCCAATCTTGCTGCTGAGGACTGTCTGATGCCCGGAGCAGTTGCTTCCCTCTACTCGTACGGATCCCACCTTCTCACAGCGCGAGAATTTCGTTGCAAGATTTCATTCAAACGTGTTGTATTCGCAAATCGTGTCCCCTCTTATCCGAGGGTTTCGGCAATTCCAGCTCAGAACGTTCGCTCACGTTGGTCGTAATGGTGCTTACAAGGTTTTTTGAATACCATGTCCCCTTGTCTGGAACCGCTCCTCCAACCAACCAACCAACTTCCGACAGAAAAAAATAATAACAAGAGGAATAAACCTGGGAGCCAGCATTTCGACAAAGCATCAAATCCGTCCTTGGAAGCGTGAAATCATGTAAGCTCATTTCGCAATGATGACGACGAGCGTTGGAAAAGTGTTACGAGAGTCACCACCATCAGCAACAGCAGCAGCAGCTCGAGTGGAGGAATTCTTCACAAATGTCACTCCTTCTTTTTTTTCAGGTCGGGTTGTTGAACGAGATAAGCTTTTGAGTAACGTGGGCTTTCATTGGATTAATGCTAAATCATGTTAACGTCCTTCGTCCTACGAACAGCTTTTAAGAAGATAGAAATCGTTGGAACGCTTTAAGGTAATTAAATGAGGGATTTTTTTCCTCCCTTTTAAGCCGCACTTATCCGAGGTTCTAATTCCATTTTGAACATGCATTTCCGGTAGCATGTTGAAATTTTCGCTTGATATTTGAGTGGCATACCGTCACGTTTTGTCTTATTTAATCTACAAAGAACGTGGGTTTTTCGTACCTACCTTAAATTGTTTGTTTATTAGAGTTTTTCATGAACGCTTGAAAGATCCTATTTTACAAATTTACTTTCTGTGGAGAAACGCCACACAACTGCAATGCTATTCTCTGTATACATCGATGTTGCATCACTCGTTTGGAAATCATTTAAATGGAAAAAAAAAATCACCTCTCCAGTAAATTCATTTTTGAATGCATTTCCCACCATCAACATCATTCAAGGGCCATCGGGAAAAAAGTCAACCGAGGAAAACTTTATGACAGCTATTGAAATCCGTTCCGTTCCGCAAGCACCTGACGTCGAACTGGAAACCGTGAACCTTGTTATTTTTCTGCTCAACCCCGCTGCGGTAAGCTGTGACCCAGGGACGGGACTTACTTTACGAGGTCAACTCCACGAAGTTTGTTAACCACCCCCACTCGATGCTGTAAATCACTTTCTTTGTTCGGGAGCCAGCCTCCCGGGCCTGAAGCAACCGTTTGCCGAAAAGTGCTCACAGTGAAAATGCAAAACTTACACGATACCCATGGGGAGCCGAGAAAGAATGCTGCAACAATGTGCATTCCCACACATTCATTCACACTCAGCTACACGATTCCACACATGGGTCGGTTGATTGAGGGAGCGGGGAAAACATAATTCCCATAAAATTTTATCATTTCTTCGTGCCTTGACTGCACATTGTATTGTCCTTTCGCCGTTGCCGTTGCCGTTGGGACCTGCTCTCTCGGCGTGGGAGAACGGCAAACAGCATCAGCTGCAGTAAACGCTGTTTCTATTTTTCTTGCACCGATAGCGACGAAGAATGCTTTCATTCATCTGAATTATTGTGCTCCGTTTGTGTTTAGCTAGTAATATCTATTGAAGGGAAGTCATTTCCAGAAATTGCACTGCAATATTTGGATGAGAAAGCTGTCAAAATTGGATGGGAAAATGTTCATTGACACGATACACGTACAACAACAAAAAAGTTAGAAGGACATCAAGGATAAGTCTTGCCTGTTTTTTTTATGGCGTAGTGTGAATTGGAAATCTCACAGCGTTGAATTATTGTGGATCAGTTCTAGAGTCGATGTTCGGAAGTTTGTTGTTCTTTGCGATAAGTTTTTGCCCGACACTTGTCCATCATGTGATTTAAAATGACTTGTTATGCTCTGAATCAGAAATAAGGTAAGCTTCAACCCAGCATGAAATTGGGTTCTAGATTTTTGATATACTAACCTTTCCATACGTTACTTACACGGTTGTTTGCGAAAACCCATTAATGGGTAAAAAACACCCATTTTCAAATAGCATACCCGTCTGTCATAACATTGGGGAATTCTCAATCATGCAATAGGTAAAAAAATACCCATTGAAGGAAAAACCTCATACAATAAAAAAACGGGTATATTTTTACATATTAATGGGTGAAAAAAAAGTTCATAAACCAAGCGTATCGGGTGCATCTTTGGTGGAAAGCGCAGCTTGTTTAATTTTTTAATTTTATAAAACCTAACATAATATTTGAAACAATACACTCTCAGAATAACGCAAGTAAGACAGTTTTTGTAAATACGAATATAATGCTTCGAATTTATGCTCGTCGATTGTAAAAACTTGCGTTTACAACCGCTTTATGTGCACGGAACATGGAGGAACTTAGAAAGAAGTTGGATGCAGAAATATTGATTTTTTGATAGATTCTTAGTTTCTGTCGGAATGAATAAAGACTTGTAAAAGTATTTTATCTCTTTTTCTTGTATTTTATCATAAAGTACCATGGAGACCATGACTTAACAATTTACCAAACTGCTAAATAATCTACACACAAAAATGGGAAATATTTTACCCATTTTGGGGAAACCTCGCTTTTTTGCAATCGGTGAATAAATACCCATTTTGTGACAAACCCAGACAAACAAAATTCACGTATATTGAAAGTTGTTTTCATGATATACGAACATATATGTAAGTAAACAAATCGTATAGAATGCAAAAATATGGCTTATACGTGCAAAAGTGGAGGCCATATACGTGCAAACTCCATTGTTTTCTTAAACGAGTTGATTTGATATCTTATGCGATTGAATATGTAATAACAAATTCGATTGAAAAAGGTTAGCGATGTATATCCGATTAAGTTTGTGACGCACTACGATGAATAAATGACACATCGAATAGAAGTCGAAAATTAGCATTCTTTACGATTTAACTTAAACATAATACGAGAAAGGGCACAACTAATTGCGATGTTGACTAAAAATATAGGAATATACGATACTATTTAAACGCTGTTATACGACTTGTGGTTGTCTGGGAAGACGGCTTTCAAGATAATCAAGTTTACACATTAAATGGGGAGAGGCACTTCTAGCGAAAATTGGTGTTTTTTCCCCCATTAATGGGTTTTTACAAACGACCGTGTAAAGTGTTACATCATGGTGGTCTTAAAATGAAATCAGCACTATAATGAAGCATTTTCAGGAAAAATCTAACAGAAATAGCTAAAAAAAGGTCAATTTTTTATTAAACAAAGATGTACTGGTCTAGAGATGATGACTGCAGAATCAATGTACAACTGTTTTTCGATGGTAAGTGGTCGTTTTGAAACCGTCCAGGGCTTTGTAAGGAGTGCAGATGGAAGATGGAACGTGTAGGAGACGAATGTAAAGGGTGGGCACGATGAAATTGCCACACTATGAAATTGCTCTAACTTTTTAACCGTTGGGTAGAATTTAATGAAAATTTGGGTGGATTTAGTTCATATTGCAATATTTACATCCTGCAAGTTTTAAAGTCCTGTGATCAAAACTCGCGGAAATGGAGTCGAAAGAACAGCTCGTGCGTGATAAAATCTTGCGCATTCATCACGAGAACAAGGATCTCCATTGCTAAAACGTTGGGAATCGCGAATTCCACGGTGTCGCGAGTGATTAAGCGGTTCGAGGAAAGATTGACCACCGATCGGAAGCCCAGAAGTGAAGGAAAAAGTATTCCGTACAAACCCCAAAAATTACAACCGCGTAGTTGGGGCCTTCAACCGAAATCCGAACGCCTCCGTTCGGGATGTGGTTAAGAAGCTGCACCTAAGCCGAAGTTTTGTCCAGAAGGCCAAAACTAAGGCTGGGCTTCGAATGTTCAAGGTACAAAAGGCCCTTAATCGCGACGAGAAGCAGAACAAGTCCGTCAAAACCCGTGCCAGGAAGTTGTACCTCAACATGCTGACGAAAGTTGAATGCTGCATCATGGACGACGAAACATATGTGAAGGCCGACTTCAAACAGATCCCCGGCAACCTGTTTTTCACGGCCAAGGATAAGTTCAGCGTTCCGGAGCATGTCCGCATTCAGAAGATGTCCAAATTTGCGAAGAAATTCCTGGTTTGGCAAGCCATCTGCACGTGCGGGAAGCGGAGTGCACCTTTCGTGACCCAGGACACGATGAACGGACAGGTGTACATAAAAGAGTGCCTCCAAAAGCGGCTGCTTCCCTCCTGAAGGCCTCACAACGTCCCAACAATCTTCTGGCCGGATTTGGCCTCATGCCACTACTCCAAGGACGTGCTGAAGTGGTATGCGGACAATAAGGTCAATTTCGTGCCGAAAATGTTCAACCCTCCCAACACTCCGGAGCTCCGCCTCATCGAGAAGTACTGGGCGATTATGAAGCAGCACCTTCTTAAACGACCTAAGGTAGTGAAGACAGTCGAGGAACTGAAGAAAGTATGGGTTAACATGCAAAAAACGGTTGATTCACAGGTTGTGCAGAATCTTATGGCCGGGGTTAAGGCCAAGGTGTGGGCATTTGCGTATGGACTGTAAATAAAATACGAGTAAAATGGTAAAATGAAGTTTAATAGTTATTTCTCAATCCCTGAAAATTTGATGGCAATCGGATGAAAACTCGAATTTTGCGAATCAACTTTGTGTGTGGCAATTTCATCGTGGACACCCTTTACTACGAATTGCATCAGTTGCTGGGAGTCGACTAAGATGGGTAGGGCATGTCGTTAGAATGTTGAATGACAGCACAGTTAAAATGATTTTCGAAAACGAACCAACGGATTCAGCAGTGTACAGCAGAAGCCACGGTCGTTTTCTAGACGGAAGGAAAATCTGCAACCAAACACCTGAAGAACTCAGGGTGTGGAGATGAAGGTGCCAACTCTTCGACCCACTAAAAACCCACCCGTGCCTAAAGCTCTGGAGCACCTTTCGGTATTACTTCGCGAAGGGGGCTATTGTGCTTGTTAAGCACCCACTATGTCTAACTACTTAGGGCTTTAGTAGTTAGGTGGTCCCTGCGACCTGCTTGTGGTCGCTTCGCCATTTATGTTGAAGATCGAGGACGATCTGGGAAGCTGCTACGCAAACCGCGTCCCAGACATCCCGGTCCTGACACATCCTCTAGACCAAATTGTCCGGAGTCGTGTCGTGACCGCTTACAGCAATCATGCCGGATCTCGCGCCGTCGAAGCGAGGGCATGCGAAGAACACATGTTTCGCAGTTTCCTCAACTCCCGTGCACTCTCTGCATGCGGAGGACTATGCATGCATATTTGTGCAGGTTTTGGCTAAAACAGCCGTGGCCAGACAATATCGGCGTTAAGGCTTTGTGCACAAATTACGTAACGCATGAAGGGGGGAGGGGGGTTGAACAACCGTTACTTATTGTGACATATGGGGGAGGGGGGGTTTTAAAATCGTTCCGTAACAAAATAACCAATTTGAAAAAAAATCAAAAGTGAATATCCATTTTGCCATCAATTAAATTTCCTGTGTGCCAAGCAAAGTAGCAAGTAGTAAGTAGAAAAGCCTGTTGAGGAGGCGGATTCATTCGTGCCTTGACCTACCTCGCAGAGGTATGTTAGGCAAAAGCAACGTCCTTGGTTCGAGTACTACTTTACCAATGCACTTTCGCTCAATTTTCAATACTTCTATTCTATTTCCTACCTACCGTACACTGACGGGACATTCAACACTTTCTCTTAATATCTTTCATTCTAGCAAACATTACTGTCCACTCTTGGTGACTTATGGTGATGAGCGAACATCTCCTTCTACATCAAGTAGAAAATGGTTAGTTTATTTCTACTAGTTGAGAACTATGTTTAAAAATTCTGGGAAAACCCCATTTTCAATACGTCAAATAAAAGGTTTTAATCTATTTTGAAGAAAAAATTTGGAAATGAGCCAAAACTTTGTTTTTGTATTATTAATGACGTTTGCCATAACTGATACACTGCACCAATTTTCGCCATAGTTTTAAATTTTGGTTCCTTTCATGGCCAATCGCATGTGTTTCTTATGGGAATGGCCAAAATTGAAACAAATTTTTTGGTAAGTGGTGCATCTGAAGTTTTAAAATAAATGGATTAAGTCTATATTTTGATTTCCGACCAAATTCTAAAGCTTCGATAAATGGAGATATACACTTAAAATTTATTTTCGTTAATTAGCTTTTCCTCGTTTCGTAAACATGGATTAAGCGCATAGAACAAATGTCTCGTAAATTATATGAAACATTTATATTGCAGTGAAGAGCACACTGAACCGAGAAATCATGTAAAATTTATCTGAAAACACATATAATTGTCACATATATTGTCTGTGGGAAGCTATGTGATGTTTTTATTAATTTTAATATTAATCCTTGGTTCAGTGCAGAACAACTCCTCGTGGTTGCCCTTTTTTTAAATTATATTTTGAGCTGGTAAAGTTTTTTTTAATAGTAACAGATTACTCGTAGCTCTTTGTTTTTTTTTTGTAGAATGAACGAATGTTCTTATTGTGTCAAAAAATGCTTTGTGCTTTTGACAGCTGCGTGTTTGGCTTTTTATACGAAGGAAGCTTCGTAGAAAGTAAAAATCAGGTTCGTTGCAGAAAACAACGAATAGATTTGTTAGTCCTACCTTCGATCGTAATATGAACAAAAATTAATTTTCAGTGTACTATTTAAATGTGATCTTCTAAACGAAAGGTATCTTATGATGATTTGCATCACCAATTGGCGAAATTTTCCATAAATTGTACATCTACACGTTGAGAAATATATTGTTCTGTATAGATTCAACAAATTTCGTTGTTGACTCATGACCTACCCATAATATTTATTTATTCAAACAATATCGATTTAATTTTTTAACCAACAACAATTTTGTTTTGTTTCTTAAAACGCTGCAAAAGAGGCTTCTATTGAAAACAAAAAGCATTTATTGTTGAATAAAAAAATTAGCTTTTTGGAATCAATGCACCTTTGCATTGATTCGACCAAAGCGGTTGGATTGAAAAAAAAATGTTTTTTTATATATTAGAACCATTGAAATAATAAGAAATTAAGTTAAATGTTTTGTTGATTGTTGATTCTACAAAATAATTTTGTTGACTCAATAAAGATTTCTGTTAGAAATGTTAATTTACTAACAATTTTGGATTCGAACAAAAAAATTGTTGTTTAAAATATATGGTTGCATTTAACTAAAACAATGTGTGGTTTGATTAAATACACAAGAAATGTTGATTCTACTCATTGCGTTCAGCCTACATCAAATTAACTTGTCACTGTGTCTGTTGTTCTATGTTTCTGCCGTCATGATTTAGTCGCACATAGCGCGCGCTTATTCATGCACTGCCCGAATCAAAAGGAAAACTCTGAATAGTACCTGTATGTATGGTAGCCACCATCCCCTCTAGCCCTTGGCTTGGATGCAGCTCCACTTAACAGCAAGATCAAATTGGGCCACCGATCTGAATTCGCACTATCGCTGTATGGAGGGCCAAAAACGGAGGGGTGGACCCGTAAGCAGAGACACTTACACGAAATCCACGGGAAATTAAGAATCTCCTTCCAACGATATGATCCAACAAATCGAATAACACAATTCGCAATACTCATTAAGCTTTCTACAGGATGGCTTGTTAAGAAGGGCGCGTCACTCTCCCTGAAACTGTTGGAGTAGAACTCGCAGCACCACACTCGAATCGGTAGGATAAGAAATGATACTGTTTGTTCCCTCCTAGACTCAGGCAGTCAATCAAACCATCGTCCAGTTTCAGCTTGAATGATACCCTGGTGCTCCTTCCCAACCCAGTATTTATTATATTTATATAAATATAGATGTAATGTAATAATAATATGTTATATATGATTGTATAGTAGAGCAAAAATTATATAAGGATATTTAGTTAAATTATGTAATAGTTGGAGTTCACGAGCCTATGATAACCATGTTAAACTAAATTAATTAACCTGCTGAAATAATAATATTAAGGCAGTAATAATAATATGCAGCTTCGTACCACTTTGTATCACTGATGGGTGACTGTATCTCTGGAATGTGAAGGTCATCTAGTTATTCATTGAGGTATAAATATCAATAAAGCATTCAATTGTATATAAAACCATAATATTATATTATTACGTATTTAATCATGACATATAGATATGTAACCTTCTGGAATGAAGAGCATCTATTAGTTTTGATTATTATTTGATATAATGTAATAAAATAATTATACCGGCCGGATCACCAAACTGAAGCAATTAAAATTTTATTAATTATTTTATTACTTCTTCCATAATATTATATTTATGATATGCAATTAATAATGATGAACAGCTGTGTTCCTCTGAACCGCTCAAATAGTAGTTGATGATAGTGTACTGAAATGTTAAGGTCATATTACGCCATTTAATGGAAAATATAATGAAGGAATTAAAGGTTGAGTGGTCGAGAGAGTCGTCAACATTTCTATTAATGAAAATATGCTAGAGCTTGTAAAAAACATGCATCATATAATAACACATACTAGTATCTACACATCTATATATACATCCATTGCTACTTTCGAGAAGGCCACTCCGACGGTGCTAGATACAGCTGAAAATTGATCCCCATTCTTACTGCTGCTTCTACCAGAAGATGATCATCCTATAACCGCAAGACCTCCTCTCCTAAACTGTATGGTACCTGAGAGAAATTTACCTTTCTGGCGTAATACATGTAATGAAATATACAGAATTAGGCTATGAATAAACAATGTCCTATAAGATAAAATATATAGTGAGGGTATATTGTAATATGAATTGAAAATTACATGTGTGCCGACTGCTGTTTTGTTGCAATTGTAGACAAACTTGCGCATCCATTATGAACCAGAAAATTTAGGCAATGTATGACCGCCATGAAAAAAAAAGAATTTTAAATTTTAAATTATTTTGTAATACCTGACGACCTGGAAGACCTGAAAGATATGAGAATGGAAAATTATGATATGATGTACCGGTCGCACCCCCTCACTTCGCTATTGTCGGATTGACAACATTGCCCAGGCTACGCCAACCAGCGTCTCCATGTTTCAGCTGGCAGTCTTTTGTGATCATATGACTCGTGGAGGCGTGAGGTAGGAACTTGTGAGGACCAGAGGTCGGTCTTACCCTCCTGCCAAGTTGTCAACTCACCATTTGAAGCCCCCGTTCGTACCAGACGGTGGTATGAAGAAAATCGGGTGATTATTGGGTTAGGTGGTGGCGGAGTTTGAAGCACCAAACTGTGTGCCTTCCGTTCAAGCAGCTCTTCGGTATCGACGGTCGCCGTAACAAGCTTTTGTTCAGGCCAAGAATCCTCTCCCTCCCGCAACCAATCAGGTCCATACCTCCAAAGTTGGCTCGTTGTGAACTGCTCCACTGCCATACCACGGGAAACGATATCAGCAGGATTCTCTAACCCGGATACGTGCCGCCACTTCGATCCATGAGTCAAGATTTGGATATTCGCCACACGGTTTGAAACAAATGTCCTCCATGTTTGAGGTGGAGAACGAAGCCAGTGTAGAACTACCATCGAATCGGACCAATACCACACGGAGTCAGCTTCAATTCCCAAAGCAGCACGAACCTTTGATGTCAATTTAGCGGCGATCTGTCCTGCACATAATTCAAGCCGCGGAATACTTCGTTTTTTCAGCGGGGCTACCCTGGACTTCGAAGTGAGCAATGCGATCTTCACGTCTCCATTGACCCCAACAGTGCGCCCATAAACGCATGCCCCATATGCGACATCGGATGCATCTGCAAAGCAGTGAAGTTGCACATCCCCGTCTTCAAAAGCATATCGATCTATTCGGAGATTAGCTAGACAAGGTAATTCGTTGACAAAATTTGTCCATTTGGTTTGGATATCGATAGGAACCTCCTCATCCCATTCCAAGGAGAGCATCCATAACTCTTGCATCAATATTTTGGCTAGGATTACTATCGGTGCAATCAGGCCAAGTGGGTCATACAAACGCGAAATCTCTGACAGAATTTTGCGCTTTGTCACAACCCCATCCTTCATTTTCACGTGAATTTCAAATCGGAACTGGTCGGTCAACGGCTCCCAACGTTTTTATCGTCTCATCGGGATCAAACGTTCGCTTTGATTGAGTGGCTAAATCCTCCTCGGGAACTCCTTCTAGGACCTCTTGGAAATTGGAACACCATTTTCTCAGCCGAAAACCTCCACGATTGAGTAGCTACGTCATCTCTTGCCGTAATTGGATCGCTGAGTCGATTGTGTTCTCTCCCCGAATGAAGTCGTCCATATAAAAATCTTGCTTTAGAGCCTCTGCAGCGCGGGGGAACGATTCTCCTTCGTCTTCAGCAAGCTGATGAAGCGTTCGTGTAGCCAAAAACGATGAAGGAGCCAGTCCATACGTTACTGTGGTGAGAACGTATTTGGCGATTGGGTGATCTTTACCGAAGCGAAAGAGTATGCATTGTTGGAACTGTTCATCAGGATGCATACTAATCATGCGATACATCTTTTCGATATCTGCGAGCAAGGCTATCTTGTGTTTGCGAACCGAAGAACAATGACGTACAGCTCGTCCTGGATGACGGGACCGATCAAAAGTGCATCATTCAGGGAATACCCAGTGCTGGTTTTCGCCGATGCATCGAATACACCACGAACTTTGGTGGTCGTACTCGATTCCTTCTACACTGGGTGATGGGGGAGGAAGCACACTGTAGGGGATAATTCTTTACCGGTGGGGATTTCACGTATATGTCCAAGGTTGACGAACTCTGCCATGAATTCGTGGTATCTTTCTTTTAGGGCCGCATTCCGATCCAGTTTCCTTTCCAGACCTTCCAACCGTCGTAGGGCATTAGGGTAAGAATCACCTATCATTTCGGAAAATCCTTCTTTCTTGGGATATTTGACTATATACCGACCTGTGGGATCCCTGAATACTGTCTTCTTGAAGAAATCCTCACAGTACTCCTCCGTAGGGGAAAGGACCTTTGTGTTCACCTCCTCAATTTGCCAAAATTTCTCAATATTCATGTCAAGCGATTCCAGAGTAGAAATATGACACAGTGGAGGGTGAGAATTTGAGACATACGATGCTTTTCCCGACACCAGCCATCCGAACACGCTTTCCACTAGAGTTGGTGACGATTTGCCCAAATTTATCCGGCCACCCTTTAGGAAGATGTAGAAGTGTTCAGCGCCTATAAACAAATCTATTCTTCTGGACACATTGTAGTCAGGGTCGGCGAGATCAATGCCCTCTGGAACGGACCAATTGTTCTTTAGGATTGTAACCGCAGGTAGATCAGTGGTAATATTTCGTATAATCAAGCAATCTAAAGGAACCGAGAATTCATCGAGTGATCGAATTTCGGTTGAAACCGAGTCAACAGCCCGAATCTGCGATTCACCGACTCCGAAGTTAGGTTGGTTCACTTGGCGGCGAACCAATCGTAATTGTTGGTAGAGGCGTTCACTCATCAAGCATCACTGAGAACCCGAATCCAATAATGCTCGCGCTAAATGCTCTTTCCCGTATCCATCCATAATGATAAGAACGACTGTAGATAAAAAAACATTCACGCTACAAGGGTCCGATACCAAGTTTGAGGTGATGGGTTGTTCAGTTGATGTATAGACCGTCTCGCTTTCAAATCGTGCTACATTGGCGATTGAACGTGGTGGTTGACCTTGAATTTGGTTAAAGTTTCCGTTGCCAGTCAGGAATGACTCGAATCCAGGATGCAGCAAGGAGTGATGGCGTTTGTGGCAGACACGACAAGTAAACCTGGAGGGACATTTACGGACGAAGTGATCTCTTCGGAAGCAGTTACTGCATATTTTCTTGGCATTCACGACGTTTTGCCTATCCTTCAACGAAATTTTCTCGAAAACGGGACAATTTACCAGCAAATGTTGGTCGCTGCAGGCATGACATGCAGGTAGGTTGTTTTCTGTTGCAGCATAGCTATTGACGCGAGACAATAGAGGTCCTTGGGATGCCTTTGAATGCTTTGAGGGGGGATTGTGCTTAGTGTGGGGTGATGGTGCGAATTGATCTGCAGTGATCAGAAGGGATTCCAACGTACGTATTTTCTTGGATAGGAAATCGATCAGGTTGGTGTATGTAGGATCATTACCAGCAGATACGAACTCTTCCCAATCTTTAAGGGGTTTGCTCATCGACCCTTGAGCTAAGCAGTTGAACAAGCAAGCTACTCCAATGCACTGTTGGTTCACCCAATTGTTCCAGAATTTTAACATGTCGTTGGAATTCTTCAACTATGACATAAAGTTTGGAAGTGGATTTTGCTAGCATTTTTGGTTGAAACGTTATCGCTTGCAAATGTTTCTTCCTCAACAAATATTTGTTGGAATACCTATCCAATAGGCATTGCCATGCCACTCTGTAGTTTGCCGCGGTGATTGTCAGAGATTCAATCAACCTGAGCGCATCACCTCTTAAAGAAGAACGGAGATACTGGAATTTCTGGATACACGGGATGTCAGCCGAAGAGTGGATTAGGGAGCTGAATGAATCGTGGAACGTTAACCATTCGTTCAAGTCACCGTCAAACTGCGGTAGTGTGATTGTTGGAAGCTTGACACCGATCGAATGGTTTATTGCAGGAACTGGTGCTACCATTTGTGCTGAGGTTGGTGCGGGGGGAGGTATCAATGAGGTCAGGCCACCTTTAATCCGATAGTACTTCTCTTCTATTTTTGCCCTAATGCTCAAGTTGCTTTTTACGAACTCATCCGATTCATCAAACGTTTCATATTCACCTTGAATATCCTCGAAGCTCTTCATTAGTTTGTCCAATCGATACAAACGTATCGCTAACTCTTGCAAGTCTCGTTCGGGGTCGTAGTTATCAAGGAAATCTTCTATGCGAGTGATGGAGTTGATGCAATTGCGTCGCTTGAGTTCCTTCTGCTTCACCTTCTTTTCTGCCATCTTGTAGATTGAACGAATTCCAACGAGCAGCTAGAATGATCGAAAGCGACCCAGGAAGTACCGAAATGGAAATTGGAAAACTTGGACAGACACTCACCTGTGCTCGTCCAAAGACAGGCCTTGTATATGTAATTGAACTGGAACCTCCAACACAACCTCGATTCACGGACGTGGGTCTTTTGACGCTCAAAGTCGGCTAAAGTGCGACCTCGACGGGTACGGCAATCAATTCAATCTGGACCCAAGGATGGGGTCACTATCACAGCACCTTGTCAGTGCTCCGTATCGTAGGAAACCGGTTTCTGAGTGGGAAGTATCCGACACAGCAGCAGCAACCACGTGCCATCAAACAGCAACAATTGAAATGGTCTGGAATTGATCCAAAAAACGACCCAGGAAGCACCGTACAATGGGGATGGGAAGGAATGGATAGATACTCACATGTACCAGTCCAAAAACAGGCCTTGTATATTTTGTACGGTACTGCAATCCTGTGGGAACACCTCCGATGGTTGATGAGGTTAGGTCTCAGCGTCGTCGTGGCTGATCAATGTGGGCGTTATCCAAACACTCGTGATCCTGGTCACGGCACCAAAAATGTTCTGAACGGGGTCGAATCGCGGCCGTAACTTCGGACCAATAAAACCAGATCACTAAACGAAGCGAATACTTAGCCAAAACCCGATTTTATTAAACACTGTACAAAAACACTGTACACATTTATTGCATGTGAGTAAAATTTATATATTGGCTACGAAAACTGGTGACCGGTCTGCCTGAGCGACTGTAGCAAAAGAGAAGGGGATATAGAGAATCGCCAAAAAATAAAGATAAAGCCGGCGTTCTTTCTACACAAAGGCGCACAAAGATGCGTATCATTCGCATATTGCGATTTAGAAGGAGATGGATTCTGTAGCTAGAAATTCAATTTAAACTAACCCGTAAAGTGAACTAAACCTAACAATACGTTTTTTGAAGGTCGGTATTATGAATTTTAAACATGGGTCAAAACAGAAATAGAATTTCATTAGAATGGCTTATGAAATTCCTAAAATTGATAGAGGCTCCTTCATAAGATTATCTTATGGAAAATCAAAGACCATATTATGAAAAAATCAACAACGCCACTGACGTCAATTCATAAGTACATCTTATGATTTTTAAAGTTTTTCCTTATGTCGCAATTTCATAAGTGTATCTTATGGCGGTCATACGATAAATTTTCTCAGTGTAGGTTATTTTCTAGAGCGTGTGAGTGATGGAATTATTATAGGAACATCTTCCCTAATACGTTAGAAATGAGCGTTACATGTAAATCCTGGAAAACATGGAAAACTCTGAATAGTACCTATGTAAAAAATAAAATTAATAATAATTTTTTATAACAATTACAATAATTGCAATAGCAAAATTGCAATTGCAACTGTGCATGGCATAAAATACTGTTGATTTGAGTGATACGAATTAAACTTTTTTTGTGATTCTTTAAATAATTTAAAGACATTTGAATAAACTTGTTGAACTAATATTTGTAACAGTTTGAATACAGTACAATGAGTGCAATGTTTTTCGTAATCTTTATATTAGCTTTAAGTTACTTAAATGAAAATAATTGGATGATGTTTGCAATCTTTACTAATTTCAAGTATATTAGAATTAAACATAAAAACAACAAAAATAACAGATTTGTGATGATTTTATAACAACTGAGAAATAGGGTGGGGGGGTGTCCATGAGCGTTACGTAATTAATGGGGGGGAGTCTGGTCTCACGTTACTTATTGTTACATAGGGGGGGGGAGGGGGTCCAAAATCCCGTTTTTCTGCGTTACGTAATTTGTGCACAAAGCCTAAGTGGAAGTTCACTTCACCGTGTCGCCTACCGACCCACCCGGTTAATTCCGAGATTAGTCGGTGGGTGCACCGACCTTTGGTGGAGTTGTTCCATTCCCTTTGCCACTTAACCATGGATGCGGCTCTAGCAGTCTCCCGAATGCCTCTTTTTTGTCAGTTCGTTTATTTGTTAGGCCCAGGCGTGTGTAACAGTTTACGGAGCCGATATTCAATATTGTTATACAAACAACTTTCATTATTAGTAAAAGAGGGATGCCAATTACTCGTGGCTAGCTCGAGGTAAACTGGTCACATTATCGTTTGGAAAGGGCTAAATAGGTAACTTATTTAAGCCATTATTTGCCGCCGTACCTAAGTATGGACTGACAAAGGACAGCTTATTGTCGATCATGACTCCAAGATACCTCAAGAACCTCTTCGATTCTACTGTGCAGTTACCTGCACTGATCGTCGCATGTTGCTCCGATTTCCTGTTATTCACCACCGTGACCTCAGTCTTAAAGTGGGCTAGCCTCAATTGCCTGGAGCTCATCCATCTCTCCACAATGCCAATGGAGTGTGAGGCCGTTAACTCGACCTCTTCGATGGATTAACCACATATCTCTAGGGTGATGTCGTCTGCGAACCCGACAATCTTTACCTCGCTCGGGAACTCAAGCCGCAGTACCTCGTCGTACATCGTGTTCCATAGCACCAGACCCAGGATCGAACCTTGTGGGACGCCTGCGGTGATCTGTTTACGTTTCTGGCCTGCCTCTGTATAGTATACCAGTACGCGATTCTGGAAGTAGCTTCCGAGAATCTTGTACAGGTACCCAGGAACCTGTAGGCGCTGGAGCGAGTCGGCGATAGCCACCCAACTGGCGCTATTGAATGCGTTTCTCACGTCAAGGGTGACCACTGCACAGTAGCGTACTCCTCGCCTCTTGCGCTGGATTGCCACCTCAGCCGTCTTGGTGACGGACAGGATGGCATCCACCGTCGACTTCCTTTGCGGAAGCCAAACTGATTATTCGACAGACCGCCTGTACCCTCCGTGTACGTTGTCAGCCTGTTGAGGATTACCTCTCGAGCACCTTACCCGCTGTATCCAACAGACATATAGGTCTATATGCCGATGGATCTCCTGGTAGCTTCCCTGTCATTGGTAGCAACACAAGGTTCTGAATTTCCAGGCGTCCGGGAAGACGCCTTCGTCCAGTCATTTTTGCATCACCACCCTGAACATTTCGGGATCCAGCAAGATAGCCGCCTTGATGGCCAGGTTTGCAATGCTCTAAGTGACTCATCATCCTACAGGTGTTATTTATGTTGTGCTACTCCAAAAGAAATGAACCGAACCGATGACTGTCTTCTAAAAAAAGTTAATGAAGATACGTTCCAGTTCGGATTATCTCCTCTCCACTCGTAGATCCGTTTTTTTGCAATTTTTTTTCATATTTTTTCATATTGAATATAAGAGAATGGCAAGCTAGAAAACAAGATGAAAAGTAGGTTTTCGCTAGAAGGAAGAAAACGTAATTTTCAAAAAGAATTCAGATTCAAATTAAGGCCAATTATTGACAAACTTCGAAGCGGTGGGAGTCAAAAGATGGAAATATGGCAAGGAAATTTTTCAAAAACTTGGAAATATCAGCTGAAATAACCGGATGAACAACGAACTAATTGATAGATGTGGAGTGATTTTACAATGTTTAGCATCAGGATGCAATATAAGATTAGTAGAATTCAAAGCGTATTCATTAGATACAGCTCGATTTCTGGTAAAGGAGAACGGTTGGTACTTTGTGCCTCCCTCTGCTCATAAAATTCTTATTCACGATTCAGAAGTCATTGAGCATGCTTTGTTATCTATCAAAGAACTGTCTGAGGAAGCTGTTGAGTCGAACAACATATTTGCGAAAAAGTTTAGAAGGAACAACACTAGGAAAATGTCTAGAGTTATAACAAAAACGGACTTTCTGCACAGACTCCTCAATAATTCTGATCCCCTATACGTTGTTTGATTAGTAATGTAATAAATAAATTAAAACTGAAAAACTCTGCTAAAATAACCATTAAATATAAAGTAATCGAATGTAAATCCAACCTTACTATCCTTTCTATGCATTACGATGTTTAAGAAAGAAAAAAATTAAAAAATTAAAAAGATTCATTAACACTGCAAGATGCATGAATGTGATAATTTTTCAATCAAAGTTTAGTGACACTTCATATGGAAATTTCCATGATATGTATTTATAGCCGCCTTCCTTCTATGGTGGAACCCTGGGAAGGAGAAACAGACTCAAAAAATGTGATTGTCAAGTGGAGCCAGATTCGAGTTGTCACAAACTGTCAAGTGAAGCCAAGAGAATAAAATATCAGTCAATGAAAAGTATTGATATTGTATATAAAATATTTTGTTGCTTGAAAATAATTTGCACTAAATTTTTTTCGTGTTTTCACTGCTGAAAAGAAAGGAAATTTGCAACTCTGTTGAGGATTAGGCATATTTTTCCATAAATTTTACCAATTTCTTATAACGCCTGGAGACATTTATTCTTGTACCAAAGTCATAACTAAACGAGAAGAAAATCTGCAAATGTTGCTAAGGGTCTTGTTAAATTTACCGATTACGTGATAACTCGTAAAAATAAACTTAATCATTTTGATCATGAAATAAATTTTAAACTATAAATTTTAATTAAACGAAAAGAGTTGTATTATGGAAAGTACACGCGAAGAAAACTATCGTCAAAGCAAATATATTTAAGTCAATTCAAACTTAAACTTTTGTTTGTTCTGGCCACAAATATCTGTTTAATTTGTTTCAAAAGTATTCTTTGTTAAAATTTGCATCACGTCAATGTTTGTTTTAAAATTATTCGTATTAAAAATATATGTGAACATTTTTTGATTGTGGTCATAGACACCTGAAAAAAATGTGTTTATTTCAAACATGCCCTAAATTTTTGCTTTAACAATGCTTATATTGTCATGACTGTTATTATTAAAATCAATGATTACTATTATTATAATCAATTCAACTTGACTGTTACGGTATTGATGAATTTAATTATTATGATCAAGATTGACTAACAATTGCGATTATCATGACGATTATGATCGTGTTAATTTTTTCTGAATATAATTATAGTTTTTAACATAGTTATTTGGATTATACTGAATTATATATTTTTATTTAAATATTTTAGATGTTCAGAATATTAGGATGGTTACAATGCACTATGGTCCAGATCACGAATTTACGAGGAAACATGCTCCCAGCGCCTAAACTTGAAACTTTACAGCAAAGTATTGTTCTACAATATGGTTTGTATCATCAAGGTCCATTTTTTTATGTTGATTTAAATTAGGGTGGTCCCCATTTTCACGGAAATACAAAAACTAACTTTTTTGTTTGCAGAAATAGACGTTTACATCCTTTGGCAAAATTGTAGCGCAAAAAATTTCATGGAATTTTTATCAAAAAATTTTTTTTGTACCTTAAAAATTGACCGATTTAGAGCAATTTTTTCTCATCTACTTAGGGTGTACCATAAAAAATTGATTTTTTGCCCTTACTTTTTTATTTAAATTCCCACCGTAAAGTTGTGCTTAGACAAGTCTTAGAACTTTCTAAGACGCGTGTTTTGGTATACAAATTTAGCCGCTAGCTTCAATAAATCAATAGTTATTGAAGTTTTTCTTAAAAAAATACGCCCTTTTTAAATGTTGATTCTCACGATTGGGGCAAATACAATAAAAAATTAAAGACGTCATTTGTAAGGACAATTTATATTGTTAAACATATGTGAAAACTAGAGATAAGTTATTTCTGTATCTTGAGAAAATTACATTTTAATCTGGGATGGTTTAAGAAGAAAAACTTCAATAACTATTGATTGGTTGAATCTAACGGCAAATTTTTATTAAACATTTTTTTTGTAGCTTGAAAATTGACCGATTTAGAGCAACTTTTCCCTCGTCAACTTAGGGTGAGGTTTTTCTGTCTTAACTTTTTTATTTCAATTTTCATCGTTAAGTTGTGTTCAGACGAATTGTAGAACTTTTAAAGACGCGTATTTTGATATATTAACTTTGCCACTAACTTCAACCAATCAATAGTTATTGAAGTTTTTCTTCTTAAACCATCCCAGATTAAAATGTAATTTTCTCAAGATACAGAAATAACTTATCTCTAGTTTTCACATATGTTGAACAATATAAATTGTCCTTACAAATGACGTCTTTAATTTTTTTTTGTATTTACCCCAATCATGAGAATCAACATTTAAAAAGGGCGTATTTTTTTAAGAAAAACTTCAATAACTATTGATTTATTGAAGCTAGCGGCAAAATTTGTATACCAAAACACGCGTCTTAGAAAGTTCTAAGACTTGTCTAAGCACAACCTTACGGTGGGAATTGAAATAAAAAAGTAAGGGCAAAAAATCAATTTTTTATGGTACACCCTAAGTTGATGAGAAAAAATTGCTCTAAATCGGTCAATTTTTAAGGTACAAAAAAAATTTCTTGATAAAAATTCCATGAAATTTTTTGCGCTACAATTTTGCCAAAGGATGTAAACGTCTATTTCTGCAAATAAAAAAGTTAGTTTTTGTATTTCCGTGAAAATGGGGACCACCCTAATTTTAATCAACATCAGAAAATGGGCCTTGATGATACAAACCATATTGTAGAACAATACTTTGCTGTAAAGTTTCAAGTTTAGGCGCTGGGAGCATGTTTCCTCGTAAATTAGTGATCTGGACCATAGTGCAATGTTGTGATAATTTTCATTGTTTTGTAGATTGCAATGATGATTTTGATTACGATTCTTATTATTTTAATAAAAATGATTGTGGAGACTCCTTCAGTGATTTTCAAGATAATTTTCACCATAATGATTTTTTTATGATGAATATTAATGTTGCAGTTATGTGATAAATATTATGGTTTTAATTTTATTGTTATCATTATAGTGAATACCATTGGGTGAGTATTTTAAATATGCGTATTATTTCATTTATTTAATCATTCTTTTGTAATCATTTGCTATTTTTTGTTGTTATATTATTTATGTTTATTGTTAATAATAATGAAAATGAATATTTTTATAACAATGTGTGTTGGAATATGATGTTCAATATTACTATGATGGTTATGATTATTATTTTTATTTATATCATGATAAGTATGATCATAATTATTGTAGAATTCTCTGTAAATATTTTTAAAATTATTATGATAGTAAATATAATTATTTAAATATTATTTTGATTAAAAATATAGAAAAAATCATTTAATTTATCAATTTGATTTTATTTTTTTGATCTAAATTCGGTTATTGTAGATTACTTTGATTGTTTTTCAATCTATTCTATGTTTTTTAAATCTATTTTATGTTTTTTAATTCTGTTTGTTAATTATGAAAAAGATGAACAAGATAATAATGATAATATAATTATATATATATATATCATTGTGATCATTGATTTATTATAAACATGATATCATTATTTGATTATGATCATCATCAAATTAAAATAAAACAATGATTACAACAAAAATTAAGATAAAATTTATAAAAATTATGAAGTCAATTGAGATAGAAAATTATTAATTATTATTTTAACGTTAGTATAACACTTTATTTGTAATAAGTGATCAAAATAAATGTTATTATAATTTTTATGATTGAAACTTATATATGAAAAGTTATGATAATAAGTTTTACGATTATTATTATTATTTCTCATATGATTGGTTTTGTTATTCTCATATTTGTTTTCCATTATTATTATTGTGATTATTTTTATTTTTATAGTAGGTTTTGATTATTTTTATTTTTATAGTAGGTGAAGTAATAATTATTACAATAATATATAATTATAGAATAATAATATTAAAAATTACCATTGTTATTTTACACACAATTTCAAGAATTCTTATCGTTACACTTATTTTAATTGTTTTTGGTTTTGAACTTATTTTCATTGTTATAAGCTTGCTTATATTTTTTTCATTGTTATTTGTGTTATAATAACAATCATCATATTGATAGTAAATATATTTAATGATTTTAATTAGTTTTGTTAAGATGATTTTTATTAGTATTAGGATTTAAGTTATTATTTAAACTGTTATTTTTATTATTATCATTGTTTCTGTATGTCATATTTGTTTTTGTTATTTTTATCATTATTCTAATTATTATAGTTCTTTGTTATAGAAATTTTTCATTTTTAATTCTATTATGAGAGTAGACAATTAGAACTAGAACAATCGTTCGAATAATACGTTCAAAATAGATTTTTAAAGATTTTTACCTGAACAGCTTTAATAAATCTTCCTATCCTCTAAATCCAGTGTTTCTCGGAATTCTGAAATCCGATTGAGTTCGTTCCGCACTCATAATTAGTTCTCGAAGGCTTCTTGATGCGCATAAAAATCTTCTTCATATACTTCGTCTTCAGATGGCATTCATTAGGGACCCACTGCAACAATGTTCATGTAGTTGTGAATTTGAAGCGCCAGTGAAGAGTAGAGAGGACGAGATTTATATAAATCCAACATTTAATCGCTTAATGACGGCTAGGTAACAGAAATGCATCAATTGATGGAACGGCATTTTCTATTTGCATGATTATTGTAGCGGAAACAAGCCTTTTCAAAGTGAACCTACAGAACGTTAATTAAAGCAGATTATAGCACTGCTATTATAAGCAAATACCTGTAAAAAAACTTATATTTACGCTACATACTCGCGACCTTAAATTAATATCGGATGTCTTAGAGCCCAGCCAACAGAATTCTTTCCAATTTGGTTTTGTAATATCATCAAGGGAAAAACACAAAAAAGGTTATTTGGGATAGCTGTTGTCTCGGCCACAGTATTTAACATTATGGTTAAAAAGTCTACGTGGTTTATGAATAGCCCCTAACTGATTTGTGAACGAATATTTCCCGACAACATGAAGTCATGCGACGGTAACCCATAAACATCAGAGACTCACCAAACAAAAACTACTAATTTATACAAGTTGTCTTGATTATGTTAGTGTGTTGAAAATGTTCATGTCCAATATCGATACTCGTTCAATACATTGTGTGTGTAGTATTTGTTTCTCCCTCCCAGGTGGAACCGCTGTGCAATGCAACCTGGAGAAATTTGAACTGCGAATTCTGGGATGGTGGTGGGTTTTATAAACTCGATTTTGCCTGACTGGGAGACGCGTATTAGGCTGTTTACTTGACAAATGGTGATCAAGCTTTAAGCTGCGAACAGTAATAGTAAACAGGGATATACCACAACAGTTTCAATGGACGCAGTGGTTCTACGCCTCAACAAAAAAAAAATCCACTACGTGCAGGGAGTCACCGCGCTGTACAGCAAAAGTTGCGCAAATGTCCAGCGTGCTCTAAGCATTATTCCCTGTACCAAAAATGACTGTTGACGTAAAGGAACAAATCTGCGTAATCAACTATGCAGCATTTTTTTTGCGCCAAGGCCATAAGCCAAGGTACTGTTCGTCGAAAAATAGCTGCTGGAAATGTCGAGGACGTCATCAAACTACAACAGTGCTTCGTGTCAAGATCAAAGGGCAGCTGTCAACCTTCTGCAGTTAACCAATTGGATAAACCTAAAGGCTGACTAAAAGAAAACTGGTACGCCCCTCGCGCACCACTGGCATGCCTCTAGTGTTAGTACTGTTAGTAATCGAATGTCTTTGACAGTGGTTTGTAAACACTTCTATAGAGAACACCATTTGTCAACATTACTTTCTAACGAACTGACGTAAATTACATATTTTACAAATACTTCAATCATTTGACTTCTATGTATATACACAGAAAAAAATAATTAATTTTAACAAGCGTGTAAAATATCCCCTCGTTTAGATCCAAGCTAAATGAGGCGTAAACAACGAAATTGTTTGCAACTTTTCATGTGCCATACAACAATATTGGCTATCTTTCATACAACAGGCTGGATTCAGGCGTTATCTGGCTTAAATTTACATGAAATATCCCATTATTCTCTGGAAAATCTAGCATTCCCTTTATGTGCATTAGATAACGCAGAAAATTCATTGTTTCTTTTTATCTGTGTAGGCTCTTTAATAAAATTATTGATGTGTAAGAAACATAAAATTATCGTAACATTCATATAACTGACTATGAAATTAACGAAAACCGCTTCAATTTATTAATTTTATCACATCACTTTGGTCGCCTTTCCCTCATAGTACCGAACCACTCATAACGTCACGTATCCAGCGGAAACCTCAGCCTGTCCTTCAGAAACCACAGAAATCCCCATCAGATAGTCATTCACTCTTTGATGTTTCGACCATGCACAAGAAACGACTGCCCCCTCCACCATCCCCGGAAAGGAGGCAATTTCATATCTTATAAATCAGGAAACCGACGGACGGAGCGTCATTTTCCAAGACATCGGACCTCACGTACCGCACCGTCCGTCTGGCCACGTAGGTATTTAGGTTCAATTTATGCTCAAGGGATGGCAGAGCGGCGGCGTCGTCGTCGTCGTCAGTCTGCTTACAATTGGCGTCGCAGGGAAGCCGCAGTTTATGAAATTACCTCTCATGATTGTTATTTTTTAATAGGACGCACTTCAGCCAGGAGCGAGTGAGGGGAAGGATGATTCGTGCTTAGGGAACACCTCCTCGAGCCAATCCAGACATGGCAAGGGGGAGATTGGTGCGGTTTGATAAATATGTTAATGGACGAGCAAATTGTTACGTGAATTTTTGAGTGGATGGAAAATTGAAAGATTTCAAAATGATAAAAGCCGTTTTCTATGGGAAGCCCAATAAAAGATTGCATCGAACATTTTGTTGGACAATGCTTGGCGAAATGATGATTATTTTGCTAGGGAACGAACGGTAGATTAACTGCAATGATTAGCTCCTGATGCATCGCCGTCCCCGAGAAAAGGGGAAAAAGGGACGATCGAAAACGTCGACAAGGGAATCCCTTTGGGTTGTATTCGGTTTCAACGCTTCGGTAGAGTGGCGGCAGCATGTTACTGTACATAATGGAATCAACATCTGTCAACCCAATTTGCCGGGTTTGTCCCTTTCGCCCTTACAAGATCGTGTTTTTAATCTTCTGGGATTCGACTTGTGCGTTTGTGTTTGAAACAGCCGTAATTAAATTTTGACTCGCTAAATTGCTCGGCAAAAGTCAAATAGAGCCAGCGTTTTTGAAGGCATTGGGAGGGAAATTTTATAGCAAACGGAAGCTTATTTCAATATTTTACCGAACGAGGTTTATGACCGAATGTACAATGCACATTAGGAGCATAAATCACCACCTTGTCTACAAGAACGTGCACATTAAAAGAAACGAAGGAAGTTCATAAGGGGTACTACAATTGCAGTGTGTTGTAGAGCCAAAGCTAAACCATTGAATTCAGCTGACCGCTTTGATTATAGAGAGGGCAATAAGGATACCGCATTCGAAACGGACGAAAGGAAACGGAAAATTGAAATAAAATCATACAGCACCAGGACCTACGTTTATAGTGGCTCCGAACTGTTGCGGCGAATTTATGCAATATGAATGACTTCTTCCGTACGATAAAGGAGGGACCGGCACAGACGCTGCCACCACCACCGCTACCACCGGAGAGTTAAATGCCATAATTGAGTTAAAAATCAATCATCGCTTCTGGCGAAAAGGGAATTATTGTTTTTGCTGCTTCCGGGAGTGTTACCGAGTGGAATCGCTGTTGTGATGGCTCTGAATTAATAACAAGCGCTATGTTTACAGTACTTGACAGGGAGAATCAGTCTCTTGACAAGCAATTAGGTACATGGCAAGGGGGAAGAACTCGGTGTGTTTTTCTCTTGAGAGGAGTTTATTTCAATGTAGTGTTGCACAATCATTGGGAGAGCAAATAATCAAACGTGAAATACTTCCAATTAAGTCTGGGATGAACTTAACAAAGAAGCCATTCGCAATCAAAGGACGGAAAGTTTCGATTATTAAGTAGGCTGTAGATCGGACAATTGAACCACCGCTGTTTACAAACCAATCCGTCATGCTATTCATGATTGAACGTCTGTAAGAAACTGTTATCTTTTGAATGGTGGAATCCGGCAATTTTTGTGATAATCAGTTGTATTGAAATTTGCAAAGGTACATTATTACGGCTGGGTTATAAACAGGGTTTTTTAATCGTCTACATCTGGCGGACGACTGTTTCGAGTAAATTTCCAATACAGACGTTAACGCAAAAGATCATTTACGTTCTCGTTTAACAACCCTGGCTACGAGGAACCTAAACCACAATACTCTAATTGTTATGTTTTTGTATTCTCCGTGCGTGGAGTAAAGATTACAGATTTTTGAGATAAAACAAGATTTCTAATGAAGTTTGTCAGAAGCAGATAATTTCTCATCTCCATGCGAAGCTCTAAGAGTGGACAGTAATTAGAACGAATAGAAGTGAAGAGAAAGTGTATTGATAGTTCCGTATAGGACAACGGCAGGCTTTGAAATTGAAGATACAAGTTTGAAAACGAGCGGAGGGCATTGAACGGTAGTATCCAAATCAGGCACGTAAGATTTTTTAAATTTTCAGCAATTGCTTGTCTATACAAAAACCTCAAAATTAACAAATGAGTACATTTTAGCATCCAACTTTTTACCAAATATACTTTTAGTGTGCTGTTCTAGGCCCATGAAGCAAAAGAAAACAATTTACACTTACACTACAGTGACAGTCTGAAAGTCAGTTTATTGTGTTCAATGCAAACGGCGATGTGAACCTTCTTTTCTTCCGTTTTGCAGTTAATGTGCACAATAATTTTTCCGACCGATCTCTTCGTAAGTCGGAGCAGTATTCTGATAGGTCGCTTTAATTGTGAAGAAAACTGAATAATCAATGTTGTAACAGTGTCATGTCTTTTGCTTGAAATTTTCACCATAACACAACACTGTTATGTTTTAGATTAGATTATGTACATTAAACTGTGTTTTAATATCACTGGAAGATTATTATTCCTTTGATGATGAGACTTTCATCCATTGGCTGGCTCGTCTCCAACGCTGAAACATGTTGTATCTAGCCCGATACACGTAAAAATCTCTTTTTATTTTTTATTTTTTCAATAGCTTTTTTTTCCTTTCCAATTCACACTCGTGCAGTCAGCTGAAGTCCTTTTTAATGGTTCTCCTTGCAAATATGTGTGACGATGATTACCTGAAACACCTGACAGATTTCGGAGTATCTGATGTCGCGAAACATCTTCATAAGAAGTCTGAAATTATATATTTCGAGGTAACAGCAGGATAAATACTATGATCCGGAACTGTCGATGATCCCTGGAAGCTTTTTTTCTCGATCAGCTGTGCTTTCTATACAGAGTTGATTAAACAGATCACTAAGCGCTTTGACCCGAATGATTCAGTTCTGATTGATGCATCGAGCATTGGCCCCAAGAAGCTGCGCAATTTGAATCTATCTGGATATGGACACCATCCATGCCATCCTTTAACCAAGTGTTACATGAGAGGGAAAGGAGTTAATCTGTTTACATTAGCTTCGCAACTAAAATCTTAATTCAACAAATTTATGAACACAATCCCTCGTATTTAATCCATTTTCCTGTAGAAAGAAGGTCCGTTTTGCTGTAGGAAAGCCGATAATTTCACTTAAGCCTTATTGAAAAGACTGTTTCGTGTCGGCTTATCAAAATAAATCTGTATTATTTTTCATTCAACCGCATAACAATTATCAAAAAGAAGTGCATTAGTATTGAGGCAACTGAAAAATTTACATTCAGCTCTAACAACAAAAAGTTTGAATTAACGATTTTTCCCAAGATTTTCTTCAGTTAAACATAGATAAAAAAGATTTTTTAAGCAAAACTAAGAGATGGTTACGAAAAATAATGTGGCAACCCTGGTTGGAAATAGAACAGATGTATTGAAAATTGAGCGAAAGGGCATGGGTAAAGAAGTACTCGAACCAAGTGAGTGATCTCAGACGTTGCGAATCAAAACAAACCCAAAAAATTAGAGAGTCCCTCTCCCATGTGCACATCACAAAGCCATCAGTGGTACATGAACGCTTTCCAAACGTAACTTTTTGCCTGTTGAAGTGGCGGATTCGTCCGTGCCTCGACCTACCCCGCAGTGGGATGTTAGGCTAAGGGTGACGTCCTTGGTTCGAGTACTACTTTACCCATGCCCTTTCGCTCAATTTTCAATTCATCTGTTCTATTTCCAACCTACCGTACACTGACGGAACTTTCAATACTTTCTCTTCATATCTTTCATTCTAGCAAACATTACTGTCCACTCTTGACTGCCTCATGGTGATGAGCGAACATCTCATTCTACATCACTAAACCACAATGTTTTTGTCCATCCTTAGAACTGCAACTTTTGATGAAAGAAAACACTTTGCCAGTCATAAAGGGCGAACACGAAATTATTGCGACACCGAAAATGTCATGCCAATTTTCTTATAATGTTTAGAATCAAACCAAAATTTTAGGGTAGTTTTATACATACATTTACTTCAAACATCAAAAGAAAAGTTAATCAATGGAGCCTTGAGTGTAAAATTGAACGCATTTTCGCTTGATGCCCTCCATCAAAGTCTTTACAGTGTCGTCCGGTACCAGTTTCTCAGTTTTTTTTTTTTTTTTTTTCATTTTCTTAACATGTCCTTCTCGTCTTTGACTGTCTTCTTGCTCTTCCGAAGTTCCCGCTTCATCATTGCCCAGTACTGCTCCACCGGGCGCAGCTCCGGACATTTTGGCGGATTCATGTCCTTTGGAACCAAATGGACAGAATTGGCCTCATACCACTCCAGGACACTTTTAGAATAGTGGCATGATACCAAATCTGGCCAAAATAGCGGAGCTTCGGCATGCTGCTGCAAGAACGGCAAAACGCGCTTCTCGAGGCACTCAGATTTGTAGATCTCACCATTTACTGTGCCCTTTGTCACGAAAGGCTCACTCCTCAGTCCGCAAGAGCAGATGGCCTGCCAAATGAGATATTTGGAGGCGAACTTCGACATTTTCTTCTTCTTAAATTTGTCGTCCACATAGAACTTGCTCTTGCCGGTGAAAAACTCCAACCCCGGAATTTGCTTAAAATCGGCTTTTATATACGTTTCGTCGTCCATCACACAGCAGCCATATTTTGTCAGCATCTTCTCGTAGAGCTTCCGTGCCCGAGTTTTAGCCGTCGATTGTTGCCGCTCATCGTGGTTTGGGAAGTTCTGTACCTTGAATGTATGTAGTCCAGCTCTCTTCTTTGCATTCTGGACGTAGCTCTGCGACATGCCGATCTTGTTAGCCAAATCACGGCTTGAGACGTTGGGATTTGCTTTAATCATCCGCTTCACCTTTCCCTCCGTCTTTTTGTTCTCCGGTCCCGGTTTTCTTCCAGCTCCTTTGCCGTGGTCCAACGTCAACCGCTCCTGGAACCGCTTCAACACTCTGGAGACGGTTGAATGGTGAATGTTCAACATTTTTCCCAACTGCCGGTGCGACAGGTCAGGAAGTTCCAGGTGTTTGGAAAGAATTTGTTCTCTCGACTCGCGTTGGTTCACCTCCATTTTCTTTGAATCGAAAAACACGACATCGAGTTTGACAGCATGTGAACAATACACATCAATGAGAAAGTGTGCAAAATTTGGTTGATTTTTACCCAATGATAAAAAAGTTATGCCCTGTTGAATGTGTGGCAATAATTTCGTGTTCGCCCTTTAGCCATATGCTAGCGACCAGTGCTGCAATTTCCAAAAGCTAAACAATTGCCATAAAAGGAACCATTCGAATCACCTGCTCAGCTTGTTTTCTTTGCATTGTTTCTCGACAGAATTACATCTGACATTTATGAAAAGATATCTCATTCACCAGTCCGAAAAATTGAACTTATCGCGTCTCTCACTCAGTACTGATCCATTTCAGTTTCAGTTTTATCGTTTTGTCACTCTTATAGGAGTAAATTGATACTCATTTTCATGATGGGTGAAACAACGACGTCAACCGGGAAATCGTGGAAGCTTAATGTCTGCATGTCTGCTATTGCTGACTTTTATTGGATGGAAATGGAAGCTACGCCATTTGCCGAAGCGATGTAGACAGTGAGTGTAATAACACCCAAACTACCTTCTATATTGGCATGTTTATTAGACATGTCCGGCCAAGCACGACGACGTGAGTAACTCAAAAAAATATTCAATGTTCTAAAAACTACCGTTACAAATCCCCTTACTTACCTGGCCTCTGCTCTGCTATACACAGAAGTTGTCTCCATCCTATTCGGTCTATTCACTGCACCTCGCCAGAGTTTGCGAAGGGTCCGCAGGTCGTCTTCTACTTGATCAAGGTCATTGTGCGCCTGTTCTTTTGTACCCGTTGGTTTGTTTTCGAGAATCAATTTAACTGGGCTGTCAGCCGACATTCTTACAACATGGCCAGCCCATCTTAGTATACCGGTTTTAGCGGTGTGTACGATGGGAAGTTCTTCCAGAAACTGATGCAATTCATTCGCCTCCTCCACGTTCCATCTTCCATATGCAATCGTGGGATATAACGGGTGGCAACTAAAACTTTGGAATTTCTTTCTCAAGCTGTCAAAAAAAGACAAACATAGTTGAAGAAGATCTGATTTATTCAAATAAAAGATACATTGTCTATTGTTGAAAAAAAATTAGTGAACATTTGAAAACGGTCCGTAATCGGATGTTCGGCGAAGCTTCCGTTTGATGTCGGAACAGGAGCGTTGTACAGCCTCCATGTCAACTTTGCGAATGCATCTCTTGATTCTACCAATCAACTGTTTGCAATTCGTGGCTCTCCAGTTATTTTTGTACACCAGGAACTCAAAACCCCGAAGAAATCTTCGATTGGGCGACACTAGAGGCAGATTTGTCGGGTTGTGGTTTTGGGTACAAATGGGATCGAATGGGTATTCAGGAACGATTGTGTTTTTTTTTGCGTAATTCGATGATAGTTTATCCGGTCAAAACACGTATTGTCCATCTGCATGATGTTTTTGTAGAAACGGGATCAAAATTTTCTTCAAACATTCGTTCGGGTACACATCTTGATTGATTGCCAAACCAGAGGGCTTGAACCATGGCTTAGAAATGCCTCTCTCGGAAATGGCAATGTACAGCATCACTTTCTGTTCAAACTGATGTTTAAACTTATATTTTATGTTCGGAGGTGTAGTAGAACTATCCGTTGAATAGTATCGATCGTTTCCGGGAATCTGCGTCTTCGAAAGAGGGAAGTAGCTTTCGTCGTCCAAACAAAACTTTTTCCGAAATAATTTTTAATCAACCAACGGCATTGGGATTTCAGCTTGTTGAAATCTGTGCATCAGTATATTCCGGGGCTCAGTGTCTTCTTTCGGCACTTTATTCCGACTCTTTTCAATGTTTTGCAGATGTACTGGTGAGAACAGTTGAACTTTTTGCGGCATCCCGTTGGCTCAGTGAATCCTTGTTGTTGAAGGCACGAGAAAGAGAACGAAGTCCCTTTTGCGTCCATAATTTTGGCTGGTCTTCCACTACCTTGCTTGCGAGTAGTTGTTGGGGATCTTAGGATATGGTGAAACAGTCGAAGTCGCAACATTTTCGCTTTCAAAATGTTGTACCGTATACGTTTTGCCGAGATTTCTGTGCAGTTCGTAGAACTGTACAACGCGCTCGCGAAATACAGTTCTTGTCTCAACGGCATGTTGAGCAAACTGAGCTACGCTATAAACAAAACAGAAAATACTAGCAGAAGAGGAGAGAAAGAGCTAACGCATACACACTCTTATTTCTCTCTGAGCTCGTTTGTTGTTGAGCATAAAGGCCTCGAAAAAATTCCAAAATTTTAATTGCCACCCGTTATCATGTAAGTTGAAGCCAGATCAAGTCTGAATCTAGTCTGTTGTATGAAAGATTGCAAACATTGTTGTATGGCGCATGATTAATTGCAAACAATTTCATGTTTACGCCCCCTTTGACTTGGAACTAAACGAGGGAAATTTTTTACGCTTGTTAAAATTCATTATTTTTTTCTGTGTACGCTCTTCAGTAGCTAATTAAATTACCCATCTAAATCGACATCACCATTAGCTAAAGGATAGAATAACCAAACTTTACCAGTGAAAAGCTTTGTTTGCAAATGCTTTCATGACTTTTCCTGTGCTGATAGAGAACCTTCCTTTATTTCCATTTATGCGTTGGTTTGAATGAACATTAGATGTTCAACTGTTCCGCAAGAGTATGCATAACATTACACGTCGGTATTTAATTCAGCTATGACCTGTTAAGTTACTTATACATCAAAGTGTGTCTTGTAATGTAAGTGTCGCATATTATTTTACTACCTCTACCGCGTTCCTTTTTATGCGTTTTTGTTGGCAAAATTTTATATATTTATTTTTTCTTACTAATGATTCTCCGATTATCCGTTGCATACTTAGCCATAAGTCATTGTAAGAGAACTAAATGAATTCAAGTAAACGCACTTAAAAGCTCATAGACTAGTGATCCTGAATTACCTAGCTAAAGGGTGTTCCAATCAAACTTAGGTCAAACAGTAAGGTGTGTAAGTGGATCAAAGTTTTCAATAATAAGTCAAATTCTTTTTATCCATCTTACACCAATAGAAGGGTATTAAGATTGCTTGAAAACTCGACTTTTTATCCGAGACCCAGAGGCCGAGTGTCATATACCCTTCGAATCAGCTCGACGGACTGAGCACATGTATGTGTGTATGCATGTGTGTGTATGTGTGTATGTGTGTGTATGTGTGTGTGTGCGTTACAAATAACGTCACATCGGTTTCTCAGCCATTTGTTAACCGATTTCAGTTCTGTTGACGGCAAATGAAAGCTACAACATTCCCATAGAACGGTATTGATTTTTATTTCATTCGGACATTTTGTTACGCAGATATGAACGAAACAGTACTTGACGGCCTATTATAATTGTAATCAAACAGTTTAGTCTCCGATTACATACTGAGCTATTTGTGTACCGATTTTAGTTTTGTTGGTGCCAAGTCAAAAAATGCTATGAAATTTACAAATAACTGGTCAAAATTTCATTATGATTGGATAATCCTTCATGGAGATATGACCAAAACAATACCTGAGAGCACATAATTGTGAGATGAATAATATACTCGATGCAGTGCAAAACCGAACAAGACCAATCATCACCAATCGATGCTGCTTGCATTCTATTGTGTCGCATCTGTTGCGTTGTATAGCACATACAGCGGACTAGCCCCACTATGCGACTGTATAGAATTAGAGCAGCATCGATTGCCTCAGTGGTCTGGTTTTGAACTGCAACGAGTATATTCGAAAATTACACAAAGTCTCCATTTACTATTTTCAACGAACATGTACTTATTGAGCATCTTGAATCCATATTGATAATCAAAATTGACGCTCAGGATTGTCTAATAATTCATTCTATAGACTGATTATATGAAATTTGTAATATTTATGTAATTTACCCTCTTTTCTAACTAACATAAACAGGTCGCTAAGCACTATTAATGGCAATATTTTAATCACATTGATGAACAATGCTTTCAGGATTCTCAAATAGTTCATTTCATAAACAGAAATTCCAGGAAGATCCAGGAATATTCGATTTGTCATATTTTCAATATTCCTGGATCTTCCTGGAATTTCTGATGAAAATATGTATCCAGTACCATACTGACCACATTTGAGTTCGTAATTCTGGTGAAGTTGAAGAAGGGTTTAGTCTCACCATCGGTGTATTAATTCTGGTTTTTTGTTCAAGATCGGGGTCTCCCGTTTAACACCTGCCATAAGATTTTGTACAGTCTCCTTGTCCACTTTATTCGCCGCAAAACACCAATTTGTCTTGAACTGTGTCTCGCTCACAACAGCTTTTTGGGTCTTCTTAACGTTCCGCTTGACGATGGCCCAATATTGTTCGATTGAGCGGAGCTCTGGCGTGTTGGGAGGGTTCTTGTTCTTGGGCACCACTTGAACGTTGTTGGTAGCATACCTCCCATGGCCTTTTTCCGTAATGACAAAATGCCAAACCTAGCCAAATAGAACGGAACAATTGTGTCGCTTCAGGAAAGGCAGTAGACGTTTTTGTAGGCACTCGCTCAGATAAATTTCCTGGTTGACGGTTCCGGTCGCAATGTAAACGTTGCTCTTCAAGCCACAGGTACAGATGGCCTGCCACATCAGATATTTCGTCGCGAACTTTGACAGTTGAATGTGCTTGAAAATATCTGCCTTCTTTCCCTGTCCGGTTGCCGTATAAAATTCCTGTCCAAGAAGCTATTTAATGTCTGTCTTGACGAAAGTTTCATCGTCCTGTACCACGCAATCAAACTTTTTCAGCTTCGTCATGTACAACTTTCGCGATACGTTGGTAATACACAGATAGGCAAAATAAAGTGCCCACCTCATCGTTTTTTTTTTCAATCTCTCTCATTTACTTGGTTCAAATTAAAGTAAACACACTGTATTTTTTTTATTATCTTATTTTTAATATTCTTTTTAAGTTTCACTTATGGAATACTGCAAAAAAGGGAGTTTTACTTAAAGAAAAAATAATCAATTTGTGTTGAAAAAAAAAACAGTGACAAAATAAAGTGCCCACTTCATTTAGGCTACAGAAAACATAAATTAAAGTAAAATAAAAGCATTTCAATAATTGATGTGTCCTCCTTTGGCCTTCAGGACCTCCTGCAGGCGCTTCGACATGCTCTCGACCAGGTTCTTTAGGTGCTGTGGATCTAGCTCTTCCCAGGCGCGCTCCAGGGCTTCAAAATAGTTATTTTTATTGGTAACACCAGTTTTGTCAACCCTGGCATCGAGAATCGCCCACAAATTCTCGATGGGATTGAGGTCCGGGCTTTGTGGAGGCCATTCCAGCGGTTTTGATCCGACAAGACCGGAAGAAAGACTTGGTCTTCTTGGCAGTATGCTTCGGGTCGTTGTCCTGCTGGAATACGAACTTCTCTTCAAGGCCCGTTTGGATCAGCGAAACCTCCAGATTTTCTCGCAGGATGTTGATGTAAGAATCTGCCGTCATTATCCCGTCGATTTTCACAATGCTTCCCACTCCACCCCACGAAAAACACCCCCAGACCATCACATTTCCTCTTCCATGCTTCACCGTGCCTTGGATGGGGCGCTCTTGTGGAAGCTCCTCTCCCGATCTGCACCAAACACGAACCCGCCGCTTTCGGTTAAACAGCTCGAATTTTGATTCATCCGTCCAGAGAACCGTTTTCCAGAACTCTAGGGGCTTATCAGCATGCTCCTTAGCAAACTTAAGCCGTTTGGCTTTGTTTGCCTTGCTGATAAATGGGCGCTTCCGGGCAAGTTTGCTATTCAACCCCTGTGCTACGAGACGGCGACGAACAGTTCGACCGGAAACTGATAACTGAAGGGTTTCCTGGATCTCGCGGACAGTTACCTTCGGGTTCTTCTTGACTTCGCGCATGATCTTGGTGTCCGTTCTCGCATCCGTTTTCCGCTTCCTGCCTCTGCCAGGACGTTCCACCACTGACCCAAACGTTTTAAGCTTCAGAAGAATTTTGCCAACCACTGCCTTACTGATACTGTACTTCTTAGCGACAGCCCGGTGCGATTCACCGTTTTGCACATCACGAACGACCAATTTTCGGATACACAAGGGATTTGCTTTCGAAAGCACTGCGTTCTCCATTTTTTTTCAATTGAATCAAATGCGATCACGTATACAAATGCACCAGGTTGAGCCGTTTGCTTCAAAACATGTCAAAATATCAAAACATAAACAATCGAGGGTCTTCCAATGGAAACTTATCAGAAACATATCGATTTTTGAAGTGGGCACTTTATTTTGTCACTGTTTTTTTTCAACACAAATTTATTTTTTTTTCTTTAAGTAAAACTCCTTTTTTTCAGTATTCCATAAGTGAAACTTAAAAATAATATAAAAAATAAAATAAGAAAAAAAACTACACTGTGTTTACTTTAATTTGAACCAAGTAAATGAGAGAAATTGAAAAAAACGAAGAGGTGGGCACTTTATTTGCCCATCAGTAATTGATTTAACCACATCCAACAATTTCGCCAACTTGGTGTGAGAATAATTTGGACTTTCGCCATGCACGTGCAAAATTTTTGATGCGTTGGTTCTCTTCCTTCGACGACATTTTGATAACTGAAGTGCTAGTCTCAAAATCAAAATAAAGCATGATGCTTCACGCATATATCTTTAAAATGAGGGGTGTGCAAATGTTTTTAATGCACGATGAAAGGAAATGCGCCAAGTTTAAGTCGACCAAATTTTGATCGAAACACCCTTCACTTCAAATAGCAACGATATAAACAAATATGACACACGTTCTGAAGATCATCCAGCAGGCTAAATTTAAAAGCGTGACGACATCGTCATCAATCACGACGCTTCAAAGACGATGACAGTAATTGCCTCAGACCAAGATAAGAGTTTCTTCTAAATAGAAATTACAAACCAAAGAGTCGTTAATTTCTTTTTTTTATTTCGAAGCTCTAACACTGGAGAGTAGAAAATGAATACGTCATGAGCCTTGACTTTCTTTCATCCTTGCTCATCAAAAAGTTAAGACATTCATTTGCATAAATAAATTGATTTCAATGCAGTCGGAATGGGATTTGTGATCAAACACTGCTTATTTAAAAGAGAAGTCTTTTTTTGAGTGGTAAATAAATCCTACATCTTTAAAAGAAGAAAAAACCGTTATCCTTAAACTCGCTCCATTTTCCAATGGCAATCAGACATCTCGACATCTAAACGACTGCCAAACGTGACGAACGCACACAAACACAGACACACACACAACCACCGGACCCACCGCCAGTGGCAACAGCAACAGATAGTCATCGTTTCCGGCGTCACAGGTTCTGCTGGTGAACCTAATCAACCGAGACGAGAGGCGATGACGCCGGCGACGACGAAGCCGATACCTAACCGGTAGCCGAAGCGACGCCAAACGGTGAAGACGACGTCGACGACGACGACGACGGGGCAAAGTGCCATCATTTTCGTTACGGTTCAACGCTTCAAAAAATATACTTTCATGCAACAACTACTCGAAAAAGGGCACACACAAAAAAAGCTAAAATACCGTTGCGTAAAATTGTGCCATCAACATGTTGTTATCAGATGGTGGAGATGTTTTCGACATCCGGGAAAACTTGGCTCTCGGCGGGTGATGGTATAGGTACGGTCTTTCTTGAAGATGGTTTCCCGTCAAATTGCCATTAGCTTTAAAAAGTTTGACTCAATTGGGTGATTATCGCACGTTTAGACAAAGAGAGTCGGTAAGGGAAGTTAGTTTGGCAGAGATTTAGAGTAGCCTAAATTGCTACTTTGAGAGATAAGTTCGTAATGATGCCGATTAGGGAACGTTTCATTTCCTGCCTTCTGAGAGCTTCTTCGTGTGAGCTTCTTCGGTTCAACAAGGGATGAAAGATTCAAAGAATTTACTGCGGAGTGATATGCGATTCAACTTTCGTAAAGTCACCAATTTATCATCACAAATAGTTCGTACCATAAATTTTCCTCCCCCTGGAATGAAAAAAAAAGGAAGCATCCGAGAAAACTTTTCGACAACATCTTCTACTCTCACACACACCCACTAATGAACTGCGAAAACGTGATTCAAGTTTTGGATGCATTCACTCGACATGGCTTTAAAACATTTTATCAGTGGCAACATAAACGCTCTCCTCATCTTATGGCAGTGCAAAGAGCATCATCTAGAGAGGACGAAACTTTTTCCTCTTTCTTTACCAGAAAACTTTTACTTCTGCAACAGTAACAAAAAAACCAACTTTCCCAAGGAAGGACTCGGAACTAGGCAAGAAGAAAGCGGGCAGAGTCCTTTCTCCTCGACACGGTTTCCGTCCTAACGTACGACTGTGTTGTGCAAGTGTGTCGTTTTCGCTTGGAATAAAACTTCTTTCGGAGGAGGAAATCGTATTTGTTTCTGAGACTAAGCGCCCCTTCCCCTCCCCTCCCTCACTTCCGAATTTGAGTTCCCCGCCATCGGTCGCAGGGCTTGCACTTGTACATGCCAGAATTTTGTTGGTTGTGTATCTTTCACTATTGCGGTGGGACCAACTTTGCAACCTAATCGGGAGATAAACTTTCTTCTCGGGTGTGGGATGAGGAACGACTTGTGCCAGCCAGCAGAATCCATTGATTTTA
>JASCZW010007229.1:0-71251 GCA_034211315.2 Aedes japonicus
GATTTGAACTTTTCGCAATCTGCTTTCAAATGACCTGATCTCTTGCTGACAGTTATCGAAATTCCGAGCCGTTCAACTTCGGGAAATAAAGAATCGGTCAACTTCATCTCGATTCAAACTTTCTAGATTTGCAACGATATTACGACTAACGCTCTGGGTTAACCGTAGCGGGCCAATGACCTCCCGGAAGACGTGGTAGAGAAATTAGCCAGGCTAGTGAAAACAGCTTAACATTTTCTTAAACTCTTTTGTTGAATGAGTGAATTGAATTTGAATGATTGTTCAAAAACTTGTCTTTGTGGCATGGAACTGGTGCCTTCCATCAGGTTTATTTGGTTGCTGCATATAATACTTCTTTTAGCGTTAGAGAAGTGCAAAGCTATTGTGCGCGCTTCTACAAACTGTTTCGTCGTAAAAATGCTAGAAACTTCACGTAAGGTTAATCAATCAAATTTAATATGAGTGTTTGTTTCAAACTGTATATGATCGTTAGCCGATTTACCTAACTAATTTGACACAATTCAACGACGTGCAATTATTTCACGTACACTTTCTCAACTTCGTTAAGCAAAGATTGCACCGGGGAGAGCACAAATTGGAGGAGTCTGGAAATATTTTCCGTGACCCCGCAGGAAGCGAGCGGGTTTCCGTCCTTTACATTCGTGATGGTACAGTTCTTACAACGATTGATGGGTTTTTACCGAATGATGTAAAATAGAATGTTTGTCATCCTCATTTCAAATGATTTGCGTAGTAGGGCTTTTCCAATGCAATACATCCACTTTGGGATGAGCGTGCATCCAAATTTGGTGAGATTCACTTCGCTGAATTATTTGTTGGTAAAGCATTAGAGAGGGTCAATCATCTGGGTTTCTGAAAATCGTCCTCCACACTGCATCTATCGAACATGCGATTTCTATTGTTTCACATATCAACCGGCGGAGGATTCAATCGATAAAGAGAGGACATTTTGGTTACAAATTAGTAGCAGCTGTGACAAATTAATATTTTCAGTCCTTGCTCTAGTACGAATGGACAAATTTCGGGTCAAAATCGATAACTCGAAAACCATTAACGCGGACAGAAAATACTAGAAGCTTGATTTACGAAATAGATCTATCTTTTTTTATGGCGCGGAACTTTGTTTTGCATATATCTGGAAGATAGTCGCTATAGTTTATTATAGAAAAAGGTTGAATTGATGAAAGTGTAAAAAAACGTGTTTTGCATAATGTGTTATTCCCTTGTTTTCAAATATTTACCAAACACAGAGTGCGTGACCTGAAAGTACAAACCTTCCCTCTACCAGAGATCTGTGCAAGAATTTGTTTGTCCCATTTGGGAGAAAAACTCGTTTTAAGAGTTGGTGAGTTTGCATTTTTTCTACATTATTTTCGACCAGCAGCATCAATAATTATCATCAAACGTTAGTAAACAAATGTGAATATGTCCAACACAGACATAACACTTGCAGTTCCTTCAATCGATTACGCATTAAACGGTCAATTCAAATATTTCTTGGTTGCTAGTAATGCCACAGATAGCGCGCATACTAGATTTTCTTTCGTTTACAACGTTAACACACTATCGCCATCTGCTCAACTTTGTCATCCATCAAAGTGTGCTCAGCAGATGGCGTGTTTTTTAATGACGATGATTTGTAGTGCAAAATATTCGATGTGTTATGTCTGTTTGTCTGTGATATAAATGTTAATAAATAAATGGAGATGGATTAAAATAAAAATATAATTTCATAAAAAAAACTCGCGTTGTTACGCGTTTTAATGATAATTGTTGATACTGCTGATCGAAAATTATGCAGAAGAAATGCAAAACTACCAATTTTAAAACGAGTTTTTCTCCTAAAGAGGACCAAAGGTACAAACAATTTAGCATAGACCTTGAAGATGGAAGTTTGCACTTTCAGTTCAGCTACTCTGTGTTTGCAAATATTCGCAAATAAACGAATAAGACATTTTGCAAAACCGTATTTTTTTTACACTTCAACCCCTTGAACTTTTTTTTCTATAATAATTAGCAACTATCTTGTATATTCAGAATGTGCATCATTTTGTACCCAAAAAGTTATCCCTGCAAAGTTTTCAAATTCAAATTGAAATAAAAAATTTACAGCAGAAAAAAAAGTTTTTAAGCCCCACCCTAAGAAAAGTCAGAAAAAACTGTTATAAAACGATACGTAGATGAGATAGAAGTTAAGTTTTTTCAGCAAAGTTTCATTAAATTTAAATATCTACAATTCTATAGAAGCAAAAAATCCTCTAAATCATTTAAATAAAATGTTCAAATTTTAATTATGAACATAAAAGAACCACCCTGGTCCACACCAAAAAAAAAAACAGATCTTATTTTTTAAATTAAATCTCTCGAAAACAGTATCTGTCTAAAGTAAATGGGTTTCGAGTTATAGATTTTTGTCGCGAAATTTGTCCATTCGTAGTGCCATGTTTGGTTTTTGTGTGGAGCAGGTTTTTTACAATTTTATTTTGCAATCCCTATGACATCCATACCACTACTTATGCATCTAGTTTTCATCGGAAATAATTAGCTTAAGATCGAGCTATGGAAGATCATGGATGAAAACGGTTTTTCAGGAAAGCTGGCTAAGGCTAATCAAGACTACGAAGGATGGGACCCAGTGCCGGGTGGATTATCGAGGTTCTTTTGAATCCCGCAGTGGAATTCGTCAAGGTAATGGAATCTCATGCCTGCTGTTCAATATTGCTTTTGAAAGTGTCGAGCGGCAGTCAACATGCGAGGCACGATTCCCAACAGATCCAGTTAATTTATCTGCCTTTCCGATGACGTGGACATTGTCGGTAGACCAGTGGCGATTGCTGGAATGCGGAACCGAGCACGAAACAGCCCGACTATGCGGTAGTGTAACGATCGACGGCGAAAAGTTTGAAGGTTGTCGACGAATTTGTCTATCTCGGCTCACTGGTTACTGCGGACAACTGATAACAGTCGTGAGATCCGGAGGCGTATTATCAGTTTCTACTACGGGCTCCACAAGCAACTGCGGTCAAACAGATTTAACCTCTTACTATGCCGGTTGTTCTCTACGGGCATGAAACGTAGATAATGCTCGATGGGGACTTGCCAGCACTTGGAGTGCTTGAGCGAAGCGTGTTAAGAATCGTCTTTGACGGAGTACATGAGAACGGAGTCTGGAGGCGAAGGATAAACCATGAGCTCGCGCAATTCACTGACGAACCAAGTATCCGTAAGCTGGTCAAATTTGGACGCATACGCTGGGCAGGACATATCGCAAGAATGCCGGACAACTATCCGACGAAAATGGTGTTCAAAGGGAATTTGGTTGGCACTAAACGACGAGGGGCGCAACGAGCAAGATGTTTAGACCGAGTGGAGCAAGATCTAGGTGCTAATGGGATTAGAGGGCCATGAACTGAGAACGTCGGAGGGCTATTGTGTATCAGGTAATGTTATTATGACTTATTATAATTCACCAAAAAGAGCAAAGATTGAGAAAAGTGGTCCGATGGCAGAGAAGTTGAAAAGGTGTGTCCTACGGGCGGGGTTCAACTTTTATGACTCGGTAAAAACGTTCAAAGACCTCTTGCATAATATTGTTGCTACTCTGGAAATAATTAAGACATGGACGGACAGAAAACCTCGACGGATGCTTCAGTAGTTCAGGCGTCCATTGAAAAGCCTGAATTTTTGGTCAGCCTTTGTGTAACACACCATATTTTTTCAATAACTCGTCCGCTGAGTGTTTATTTGCAAAAAGAAAACCTTGATTTGGCAGAAGCAATGAACGCAGCAAGGGTAACCAAAAAAGCTCTGGGTAAAATCAAAGAAGATGCAGAAAATTTTTCCGTAAATTCTTTTCTGAAGCAGAGTGCACTCTGTGAATCTCTTGATGTGTCCCTTACAAAACCCAGAAGAGCTGGGCGTCAGAAAGAGGACAAACAATTGGAGACTCCGGAAGAGTTCTATAAAAACGAAATCTTCTTACCTTTCCTGGAAAATACCTTGCAAGCTTTGGAGGAGAAGTTTGTCAAACATGCTGACATGTTGGCATCTTTTCAGCAACTACTGGATGCATCATCTGATCCATCGAAAATCTCCGGATCTGCTGAGCATTTAGCCGAATTTTACGACCTTCAGAGCACAGGAATTCTTGGAGAAGCAATTATTTGGTTTTCAGTACTCACGGAGAAAAAAACCACGGAATGCTGCTGAAGCCCTAAATGTATGCAACGTTGATTTGCTTCAACCATACATACACTGCTAACAATAATGGCGACACTCCCTGTTACGACTTGCTGTGCAGAAAGATATTTTTCATCTTTGAAGAATTTGAAGACATATTTGAGAAATAGTACAGGAGGATCACAGCAAGCCTTGCTTTGAAAATGACGTGTTTTGCTTTTGCTGCGTTATTTTCGCGGAAATAAAATTAAAAATATTTCTTTTAAACTAAAGTAAATGGTGAAATTATAGTTTTTCGAGTAATTTGCGTAGGACGTTGGGAATGATATCCCTCTCTTAGTGTGTTATGGTCGTGTTTCGTAGATAGATGGTGCGTTGGTAGTTTTCCCCATATTTTGTTTTTTGGTGCCCCGCTCTCGCATCGGGACGAACTTTCCAACATCAGAAAAGGAACATTGGTGAGGTCGTTTCATATTATCAAAAATATAAATTAACTATATACACGCCAGGATCAAGAATGTCCATTTTTGATCCTGGAAGTGTGAAAACTCTTTACATATCCATTTGATATGCGAAGATTTTCATGCAGGGCTTATTCTGCATGAAGATGACCTCAGAATGTGTACGTATAGGAACAGGCATTCTTAAAATGGGTCGTTGGATTTTCAATAGAGCTGTCACCTTCAATCTCCAGGGCTAAAAATGTTTGTACATAGTGATAACATATAAATTACTGAAGAAATGCAGACAAGTAAGCACTGCCGGTCAGTGGCACACACACACACACACACACACACACACACACACACACACACACACACACACACACACACACACACACACACACTCTCTCTCTCTCTCTCTCACACACACACACACACACACACACACACACACACACACACACACACACACACACACACTCACACACTCTCACACACACACACACACACACACACACACACACACACACACACACACACACACACACACACACACACACACACACACACACACACACACACACACACACACACACACACACACACACACACACACACACACACACACACACACACACACACACACACACACACAGAGAGAGAGAAGGTAATTCGATCCTCATCGTTGCCATCTACGTTGATGATTTGTTGCTGTCCTCCAACAATCAGCAATGGGTGGATAAGCTGCAACATGGCCTGATGCAGAAATTTAGGTGTGGCGAATAAAGTACTTGAGATGCGGATGACAAGAGAAAATGACAAGGTAATGTTAGATCAAGAGCGGTACATGCAGCGTTTCGGTGTAACCAATTGTAACATTGTATCAGTACCTGCGGATTCAAATCAGAGGCTGACTAAAGATATGTGTCCGAAATCCGAAGAAGAGCGAACAGAAATGGAAACAGTTTCTTTCCGAGAGCTGGTAGGAGGCTTGCAGTACAATACCGGATATGTGTCATGCAGTTAATATGGTTAGCCAGTATTGCAGCAACCCAGGGAAGCTTCATTGGATTGTGGGCAAGCGAATTCTGCGATACATAAAGGGGACAAAAACTATGAAGCTGACGTACTCAAAACAGAACATCGAAAGTTTTGTTGGATATAGCGACGCTGATTGGGGGAATGATTCCGAAACTCGTCGATCTATCACTGGCTACGTTTACTTTGAGTCTGGTGGTGCAATATCGTGGAGCTGCAGGAAACAGTCAACTGTGGCGCTGTTGACAATGGAGGCTGAGTACTTCGTTCGCAAACTTTTTGAAAGGAAGCTGATCAAGCTGATGCACGTTGGAACTACCTTACAAAAGGCAGATGTTCCTACAAAGGCGGTAAATATTTCAAATTTTGTCGAAGCAACGAAAACCCTTCGACTTGTACATGGATTCTTGGTTAAGGAACCAAGGCTGAAAAGCTCAATAATAAAGATATCTAATCTAATCTCTTCTTGGTTAAGGGGGAATGTTGAGATAGTAACCGTCGAATAATTGTACTATAGTTAGCCATGACAATTTAGCTATAATAAAATATTCATTCATTCTTTACACCTCAACCCTAGCAGAACTATTTTCCATTAAAAACAAATCGTAAAAATGCAAGAAACTTCGTAAGGCTAACTGTACAGATCAGTCTGGTATAGGCTTAATCAAATTTATATTTCTGCCATGTTTGGTTTTTCTGGGGAGCAGTTTTTTTTACAATTTCATTTTCAATTCTCCATTCATAATGGAACTCTAAATTCCGGATCGTAAATTCAAAAAAAATTGTAGGTAACCTGGAAACTCGTTAGACTTTAGACTAAAGGTCTCTAGAAGCCACGAGACGAAGGTTAGTGTGAAAAGATAGTCAAAACTTCGACTTTGCTATGCAAATTTAATGAAGAATGAACTGCCCATAAAAGCAAATATGTACTCGTGAGATCTCTTTTAGAAACTGTGAAAATTGCAATGATCTTATCAGCTCCAACATTTCATTAGGGCAAATCTGCTTTTGTAAACAAAAACTTCATCTGCTAATTTATCGGAAGTTGAACACAATTCCTTCAAACTGTATATATCAGCGGATAGGGATAAAGCTCCTCTTCCTTATAGAGTGCTTAATTTGTATATGTAACCTTTTGTTCAAGAGAAAATGACTAGGAAAGCCATTGTTTACAAGCAGATTCACCCTAATCTAATGTTGGCACTGTTATGAGGACTTTGCAAATGGCCAAGATGCCTTGTACACCTCCGTGGAGATATGATTGAATCTCTTTCGAATTCTTTGAATATTCGAAAACTTACACTTAAACGTCGTCTCTTTACAACCACATCTCACCGAAAATTCTAAGCGCAGATCTGTTCTAGATCTATGCACTTATTTCAACAAACTCTCGAGTACTTTTTCCAACTGACGTATCTGATTTAGTAACCAAAGAGGGAAAGTAAGATTGAAACGTTGAATCCTTGAAAACCATAGCACTTTCGTGCAAACTAGAGCCACCAGCACAAGGAATAAAGTTTCCCTAATATGATGGTGACGGTACTTTCCGTCAGGGTGCCGAGAGTTTTGAGAAATTTACGTTTGAATTTTACTTTCCCTTTGTTTACAAAATCAGAATACGTCTGTTTGAAAAAGTACTCGAGAATTAAACGGATCGCAAATAAAAAAAAAACTCAACTACCTTGGGATCGTCACTGGCGATAAAAACTCTCCGCTTGTCGATTGCCTCCACCATTTCCACCTGGTCGTAGTAGTCGTCGACCGCCTGCATGTACTCCTCAATTCCATGGAATGCTGCCTCCGTGCCGACTTTATCGGTTCGCCTCACGTGAATCCTAAAAAACAAACGAAAATGAGCCATCAATTGCCCTCCAAACGACCCCAAATCCAACCACCCATACCCAACGATCGGCTTCTTGAAGCCCAGCTTCTCAATCCCATTCTCCAGCATTTGCCGCGTCTCGCCGGTCGGCTTCAACAGGTACTTTAAAAACTGTCCAATCCACCACACGATGGGATCACCGTGCAGTTTCATCAATCGGGGTGCCAAATCGGCCGGAATGGCCAGTGGCAAGTACGGCGGTCTCGGATTCAGCGAGTCTATAATTGGCACAGTGAGGACTTGCGTTTCCGGCGTTCCCGGCCAGCTGGCATGAGTGGCCCCATCCGAGCTCAAGCAGCTATCGGAAATGGGTTGGAACACTTCCTCCCAACCGGCTTTGTGGTAGCGCCATCCCTTTGATTTCAGGATGAGGGTACGTTCGGTCGCGTACGCCATTATGAAGCAATAGACCACATGGTGCAGCTGACACCCATAGCCACAGCCTTTGTTAAGTCTACAGATCAGCTTTTTTGCCGAACTGCAATCTTCGGGATTCTGCAGTGAGGTCAGGCGCCTCTGAACCAAATCACTGAGATCTTTCGATTCTTTGTAACGCCAGAACTCGTACCCATCGCCGGCTCGCATAAGGTTGATGTCGTTCAGCAGGGATCGCTTATGCTCGGCCGCAAGGGCAAGGAAGTTCTCGGCGGGTCCGTAGACTTCCGGAGAATTTCTTCTAGCCGTTTTGGCAAGCTTTGCCGTTTCGGAATGTAGGAAATTCCACAGCTCCTGGGTGTTGCTGTACACCCGACGACGCAATTGTTCGTACTCCAGGGAGGGAACGCCTTTAAATCGACCGGCGCCACCACCCTGAATCTGAAGCTTGTTTCCCAGTTCGTCAATGAACTTTTGCTTTCGATTGTACGATTGATCACTGAGGTATTCATCTATCAGGCCACGAAGCTCTGATCAACCTGTTTGGATTTTTCCAAATATGTCAAGAGCCTGGTTTAGACGCCGTATGGCATCATCACTATCATTAGCGCTGCCTGTATTGAGTTTGGGTAGAACACTAAAACCAGTATCACCCACACCGATATAAATGCCACCAGGACTCGCACCCAGGTGTTCAGTCCCATCAGCTGCCGTAGAATCATGACTGCGTCTTTTAACAATTAAAACCTATCACTTAACGCTAAATCCACTCGAAAAACAGATTTTTCGTTCCTGTTGGAATATGTAGTATTGACACTTCCTTTCCACTTACGTTTTCTAATCTGTTCGCTGTCGGGGTAGGAACTAGTTGAAATTATTTCTTAATACGGTTTAGCATCATGCTTTCGTCTATTCTACTGATTTTTCGCTGTGACGTGTTCCTTCTCCCGTTTCCCAATTTCAGCCCTGGGTCGTTGTCGCTGATTGTTGAAACAGGCTAGATTAGCGTTCAGCTTTCGAAATGCAATGCTGATAACAATATGGCTAGGTAGAGTAGTTGTTGAAATAGCCTACTGTGGGTAGCGTAGAGTGGCTTTCCTTCCGTAAAAACAGATTACTTGGTTCACTCTTCTGAACAACATAATCGTCGCAGGGCTCCTACACTGGCTCATCCCCACCGACGGTCGAATACAACAAACAGAACAGCTTAGTTGGCCACTAGTTCTACAGCAGATTGGCGATTAGTTCCACGGCATCACTATGGAGATGAAGAGAAACACTGCTCGCACAGCAGCAGGCCATGAAAGAATCTTTACAGTTGAGCAAATTCGTTCTCACCGAACCGAACAGAGTGCTATTGTTATTTAAATGAAGCAAATATTGCCGCCTTGAACCAACTTTGTAGCACTTTTTTTCCGCTTATTCTCCATTCAATCAGGATGACAGCTTCAATGAATAGCCATCGTAATTGCGGTGGTTGGAAATTCACTCTGCCTGAACGAGATTTCTAGCGATACTGTCTATTGACTTCACTGGACTGCACTAAATTGACATCAACTCTCAGCAATCTATCTCTTTTTCTCTCTCGAAGTTCTGAATCTCATTTTCAATGACGATGAGCTGGTCAGTCCATCGGATTGATAATGTTCTTTGACGCGTTGATGTGTGAATTACGACTATTTTTCCTTCTCCGGGAACTCCCACCGTTCACAACTGCGTACGTATACGAGCGGGGTGCGCACAACTGTATTTATGCTGGGCAGAAACGGGACTGCCTGAAAGACCCCCTGGTACGGTATGTACGAGAAACAAGAGTATAAACATGAAATTATGCTCACCCACCATCAGAAGCATTTCAGTGGGTGGCCCTTACACAAACACACACACATCCACATTAAAGGAGATTGTAAACAACAGGATTGAGTTCCACAAGCTGTCAAAATTTAGAGAGACCTTTTGGTGAGGAAATCCTCATCAGCTGAGCGCACTGAGGTGAGCTATTTGTGAGTGCCTTGGGTGAATCAATGCCCTAATAGAAATACGAAAAATTAAATTGCTGCGAGTCAAAACCTCAGCTACCACATAACATAAACATTTATGTTATGGGCTGGCAGCTTTTCAGCATTTTCCATGATAGAAAACAGAGTCACAGTCAGAGTCGAGCAGTTTTTTCGTTATCATGATTTTTTAATAATTTATCTTAAAAATTGATTTTAATTTTATAGTTGTCTGCGCTAATGTGCTACGATAGAATTCCTTTAGTGTACACTAATATTAATGTACACCACCAAAATACGGGATATGGACGCAATGCAAAGGATGTATCACATGGATTCGATCCAATATATTTGTTGAAATCAATCTCATTTTCTGAAAGCAACTGAATCAAACTTAAATTCGCTGTAAATCTAAATGAACCAGCTTGACAAAAAATGCGCAGCTGTTGGATTTTATCATCTATTCGTCTTCACTCAAATGTCAAATCGACGCTACTGTATCGTGCGCTACGGTGCGGACTGCACGAGTTGTTAAAGTGGTCAGGGAACGGATTAAACGAAAACCACAGCACTCTGTACGTAAAATGGCCGCAGATCTGAATGTTTCAAGATCGTCAATGCACAATATACTGCAAAATGACCTCGGATTCCAAGCTTTCAAGAAACGAAACGAGAAAAGTTATTCGTCTTGCAACAATCCCACAATGTCCAGAACGACAGATTGTAGGCTCGCTCTTCGAGAACTTTTCCAAAGAGTGATAGGAATATTCCACGGTTTCAAAGTGCTGCGTAAGTGATGGTTTGGGGAGGAATTTGCAAGCGAGGCAAATTACCACTGGTTTTAATCGAAAAAGGCATTAAAGTGAATGCCGTATATTATAAAACGGAAGTTTTGGAGAAAGTTGTCTAGCCATATGTACTAGAGGTGTTTGGAGATGATGTGTTTCAGCAGGACGGAGCGCTATCGCATACTGCAAATCTTGTTCAGGGCTGGTGCCACGAAAATTTGACCGACTTTTTGGACAAGAATGAATGGACTCCCAGTTCACCAGATCTGAATCCCTTGGATTATTTCATATGGTCATACATGCTGGCGAAGGTAAATGACCACAGGGCGTTTAATATGAACCAATTCAAAACCGTAATCAAACGAATTTGGGACGAAATGCGGATGGAAGTCGTGCCTGCCGTCTGTGACGGTTTCGAAAAACGTCTGGAGCTGGTCAAGAAGGTTAAAGGCGTTGTTATTCCAAAACATATGCTGTAGTTGATTAGTATTATATTGCAATATAATGGATAAAGATCAATAAACCTGGATTATCGATTTGAAATAAATAGAGTTTTATTTTGTATGAGAATATTCTAGACACGGTGTATGTACATCTATCTATCTATCTATCTATCTATACACATAAACATTAATTTCTGTCTGACCCTCATAGACTCGGAAATTACTGAACCGATCGGCGTGAAAATTTGTATGCAGGCGTTTTAATTTTAATGATGATTTGAGACCCCTCCTTTCTCTTCTTTTCGAAACTTCTGCATAACTGGAGAACTAATCACGCAATTGAAAACAATTTTGGCAGGTGGATATTTTGGCGGCGAGAAATGTTTCTAAGATGATTTAAGATCCCTCCCCTTTCTGAAAGGAGGGACTCCCACATAAATGAAGCACACATTTCTGCATAACTCGATAACTAATCTAGCAAAAGGAACCAAATTTGGCAAGTAGATGTTTTAGAAGGCAAGAAATGTTTCTATGGTAGTTTGAGACTCCTCTGCCTTCTGGAAGAGGGGGACTCTCATATAAATGAAACACAAACTTCTGCATAACTCGAGAACTACCCAACAAACAATGCAAAGCAATTGATAAAGACCCATGTTAATTAAATGTGGAAATATAGCTTCCAGAGCTGAATAAAACTGTAGTAGTTTTGTTTTTATGAATAAAAGTTTTTTTAAACAGAACAGAAAGCTTTTAAATGATTACTTGCATTTGGTTTAACAACATGTTTTCTAAGCTGTACTATATTTTTTATTACTCTACTGTTCAATCATCAGTGAAAAGCTAAATCAATATAGAATAAAAGCATGTAACTCCAAAATCGTCATCATTATATAAGAGCAAGAATATTGGAAAACGTTTAAACAATCATAACTAGACGCATTGTTCATTTTTACAACGATATCAGGGATGTTTGTTGCGCTTTGAAAAAAGTCAAACTAGAACCCAAAAATAATTTTATCAACAACAAATTATTTGCATTAAAATTAATTGACGCTTAAAAACCGTGGTATAAGCTTTACTTACACATTTATTCGGCCACAACGCTTAATCAGTTATGTAAAAAGCAATGGTTTTTTAATATGTTAACGAACGTTTATGAAGCAATAGGGGGTTTTAATTAAAAAAAAACATGTTTTTTTCCAACTGTATCGATGATGGGCGTTCTTCCTAACACAAACATATTTTTTATGAATCTCAAATATTTTTCTCGATTTTTAAACAAGAAAAATCTAATAATTTTTATTTTTACAAAACCGACATGCAGTTTTACGAAGTGACGTTTATGCAAAGTGACAGCACTTAATTTTCAATTACAGGGGCTCCCATTATGACATATATGTAAATTTTTGTATGCTAGAAATCAATGGTTGGTTTGTTGGCTTAGGAAGTCTGTTTTTTGTAGCATGTTTCATGGTGAAATAGGATGGTGTTGTCTTGCGATCATTATGTTTTTTAATTGTTTTTTTTTCAATAGTTTCGATTGTCAAAATTTAATCCCATTTAATCCATTTAATTCCAACTACCTTTGCTTATCTTGACAGATACGCGTTTTTTATCTACAATGTTTCTAGTCTTTTGTTTGTTTCAAATGCATAACCAAGGATGGAGTAAATATGAAAGTCTTCAATCCAGGATCCCGAGTTCAAGTCTGGGGATCGAGCAACGTCAAATTTGGGTACTGAAACTTGAAAAAGTTCATTCAAACATCATATGAAGAAATACAAACACCACAAATAATAAACTACCTATACTAACGACTGCTAAGAATAAGTATTAAAAAAACTCAATGCCTTAATTAAATGAGGCAAAACATGACAGCTTAAAAACGTCAATTAAAAGTTTACTCAAAAGATTTTGGTAATTAACAACGTTAGATAAGGTTATTGAATAAACTTTTTTGAAACCATTCTGTTAAACCTGTATTCTGTATTCTGTGTTCTGTAAAAAAAAAGGTCACCTGAACAATGGCAATAGTACATTTTATCGTGAAATAGTTATACTCTCAAAAAGTCAATTTCATTATAGGTTTTTGTATTTGTTTTTGTTTAAGAGACATGTCATAGCTCTACAATGGTTGGAACATAAATTGTACGACTGTCCTTCTTCAACAAGGAGAGCAATCTCTTCGAACGAGTCACCCGTAGTTCCTTGACCCGGTCCGTAATCAAGTGGCGTTTCACTCTGGCTCTTGAAGATACCTGCAGGTCTTCTTTGATGATTCTCCGCATGGATTTCTCCGAAATATTGGCTTCCTTTGCAAGTATTCTTATGGAACGCACTGGGTTGCGAGCAATTTTTGAACGGACCGATTTGATCAGTTTCGACGTGCGTGCAAAGCGCAGACGTCCGCTTCCCGGCTTCCGCTGCTTAGGACCATCCTGCATGGACTTTTTTATGCGGTAAACTGTTGCCAAATGGCACCCTACCACCTTGGCAATCTCTTTCGGCTTCTTCTGGGTGAGCAACAAACTGGTAATCACTTCTTTCGCGAACATTTTGACGGATTCCCCGGATTTGCAATAAAACAAATAGAACGTTTGGATGCAACACTTGGAAGTAAACATAAAAAATACACTTTGGACAGAAATTAGTCACTAGCTACTCAAATTAACCCAACACTTAAGTTTGAACATTTTCGCATTATTTTCTGCCGCACCCTGTAAGCCATTGCTGCTAAGGACCGCCGAAGCAAATTGGATAATATTGTATTTATGGAAGAAACGCTCTTCACTATTCAGCAATTCGCAAACAGGCAAAACGATAGGGTATGGTTGACAGGAAATCCCGAAGAAGTTCCGACGTTTTAACGATCACTCGGTCCTGAAGTGGTGAACATAAGTCAAAAAACTAATCGGGAATTGTTGTTCCGAATGTTGTTATCAATGGGAACAAGCTAAAATTTAGGTTCAACACCTTGGGCTTTCCAACAGGACGCCGCGCTGGATCATTAAGCGAAACAGACTTAACGGTGGATTGCTGACCATTTAGCAGGGATCATTTAGCAGGGATCAAAGAGTGTCCAACGAATTAACCCGATTTAAATTCAATGGACTGTTCTATATCGAGGAATGTAGGAGAGGATGCTCTAGAAAAGTATGAATGTTTGAAAAACCTGAAGAAATAGCTATTAGCTGAATGAGATTTAATATCAGAAAAACACTTGCAGGCAGCATACAATGCGTTTTTTGCTTGTTTAATTGATCTCAAAGGTGGTCGTCTGGAGCTTAATCGATGATTTTTCAGTGAACTGTTTCATGTGAACTGGTGTGCATTTGAAATAAAAAGGTTTCGTTTTGTTGAATTTTCAGGTTATTTTTAATGTAGAACTTCAATTGCCAACAGAGATCGAAATTCTCACTCAGCTGGGTGAAAACCAGAGACCGAAATTTTCACCTACTTGAGAAGAGAAACGTCCTTTTTCACCCGCTTGGAGAAACAAATGAGAATGTGAGAACCGAGAGACTGTTATACGCTCAAAGCAGTTTTCGCGAGAAAAGTAACGGCGATTTATAATTTTCGGAGAGCATGAGTAGCTGATAAATCGTTTCTTTTTCAGTGAATCCTAGATGCCGATAATTATTTTTCCCTTACTTTTTGACACCTGAAAATGCACTCGTCTTCATGCTTGATTTATTCTGACATTATAATTATATACTGATGGTCCATGGCGGTACCAGTGTGCACCGACTTGGCCTTATTTTCGGTTTTTGCTCCTCGTATACAATCTAAGCATGTTTTCAGTGAAAAATGTGTCATGAGAAAATATGTTCGTTGGATTTTGGATAGAGATATTTTCGCATATGCAAGAGAGATGATATTGGATTATCGGCGAAAAAGGAGAGATGAAAATGTGAACGGTTCGCTACTCATCGACAACCTGCTTGAGAGAGAGCATGGTTTTCACCCAGCTGAGTGAGAATTTCGATCTCTGGTGAAAACCATGCTCTCTCTCGAAAATTATAAATCGCCGTTGCTTTTCTCGCGAAAACTGCTGTGAGCGTATAACAGTCTCTCGGTTCTCACATTCTCTTGTTTCTCCAAGCGGGTGAAAAGGACGTTTCTCTTCTCAAGTAGGCGAAAATTTCGGTCTCTGATTGCCACACCTTGTAGAAAGTGTCATATTTAAATGATAATAAATATCATTTGGATATTCTGATATTGCGCTGTTACGCTTTAGGTTTTAAAGTTAAAGGAATACATTGTGAAACAAATTTTAATTATTGTGATTATTGTGAGACATGCACAAAAATTTGATCATACGTAATATTTTGAAAATTTGAAATTTTTCAAAAGCTTCTGGAACGAGTTATCAGCTAATAAATTGCATAATAAATCGCAGTGTGGCTTTATATTAAACCAGAAAATGTCTTAGGAATGGCAACCCGCTAGCAACATGAAGAAGGTAACCATCGCCATTCAATCTCCTAACACGCCAAAGCTGCGCCCAAATGAAAAATAATGGGCAATCGTTAACTGGATCCAAGGAATTCAGGAATAGTTAGAAATGAGAAACGATTCAAAACATATGGCGTTCAGCATCGAATAAGGAGGATTCAACAGTGGGACAAAACATCATTCATTATATGAAACACAGCTAGAAAATCCGAAGGCTAAGAAAAACATGTTCATGTATTATGTAGACAATGAACTTCGATAAGAAATAAAGTTTTTTCATAACAGCATAATCAATGTGCATTTAATCATTTTTAACGGATTTTAATTCTTTCTTCATTTGGATTCCCTGGCATAAATCGGATTCTCTGAAAATGCGTTCTTTGATATTTTTTTTACCAATTGGCAATATAGCTAGTGATTCATGATTTCCCAAATGATGTAATATTGCTTTACCGATGAACAAAACAGGAAAAAATCAATATCTTGTGAACGTCAGGATGCACAAAGTTTAGATTGAATTGAAAAGCTTATTCCAGCAGAGCAAGCATAACTTTATGTTTTCAAATTTGTTCGATAAGATTTCACTTATCTTCGCCTTGAGCACTGCCACCATATCATCCAATTTAAGGGATTCTTCTTGGAATTTCTTTCAAATCGATCGATACAAAAATCACAACTTCGCGGTTAAAGGTTCTTAGGAATCTATTATGACCGAATGTTAAACTAGTTTAATTAATCTTACTTAGTTTTTAAGTTACCCTATCTAAACCCATTCACTTCTTGCAGCTTCCCGTTTCGCAGCAATCCTTTCCGGTTTCTTTCTTGCTGGCACAGTTGCAATTGCATCCGGCGTCACACGGCTTTCCCTGTCCACATCCGGATGTGCACTTGCAATCTAAACATCCAGAGAGAATGAAAATAGTTGGTTAGCGATTTTCGTCACTATGAATTTGTTACACTTTCACTCACCATTTCCACAGCACTTGCACGGCATTTTGAATATTTTGACTTGGTTTTAAACTTGGCACTGAATCACCTAATGTTATCACACACCACCGGCGTTGGATTGGTTTGTTATCTGAGAGAGCTCACACAAATACTGCAACTAGTCGAATGATGTTGTTGCAATCGAGTGGTGACACTTTTATAGGTGTTCTGTTGTTGTTGTTCACACGACCATGTTGACGACCGACGAACGGGAAGCATGAAACCCCATCGCAGTAGGCTGACCGCTGTATAGTTTAGCTTTGACGACCGTGTGCAGAGTAGTGTCGTGTGCACTGCAGGCGCTGGCTGCAGCGAGCGGTAGGGCAGCCCGCCATAGCAGTCGCAGTAGGCACTGTCGTGTGCCAGCCAATTTGCGCTTGGGCTGGCGGTTTGTTACCCTATCATATCAACGTCGTACTTTTCTAATCATCCACTTCTGTCTATGCTCGTGGTTCGTAATGCATAGAGTTATGTCGTTTTAGCGGCATGGCCGGAAGGGGTCTGTTGATTTGGACCTTTTTGTAGGAATGATCCATAAGAGAGTTTGGATTTGTTTGTTTTCTTTGTAGAACATAATTCGTACGTTCTAAAAATGAAGCCCATCTGGTCAACATCGTGAAAGAAATACTTATGTTTAATTCTTGGTGACTTCTTCTAGCCTCTCGAGGATCTGGAGCTTAATTCAGTAGCTGACAGCCGGTCGCAGCCTACTATGTGATGAACTTTTTGGCTCATTTACTGCTCTCCTTTTACTAACATCAGCTTTCATTCATTGGGCACACTTGATTCGATGTTTTTCTTTAACGGATTGGTCTCATTAATTCGCACGATCACGATCGTGATGTTAAATCATCGTATTTTCTTTTTTTCGTACATCGTTTCTTCGAGACAACAAACTCTCAATGCAATCAAAGCAGGATAAATTTACGGTCGTATCATACGCGGGTACACGAGTGATGCGGGAGCCGATGGATAGCTGTTATTTTCTCAAATTGACATCAATTTGTTGCTGTCTCGACGACTCGAACAGGGAAACGAAGGCAAATGCAATTTAACTTAATCGCAGAGCAACGAGACGATATCATTGAATGAAATTTGAATTTATCCTGTTCCTTCAAACTGGTTGATACCCTTTTTTCGTTATGTTTGTTTGAAAATGTCTTGCAAGTAAACACTTAGGAGTCAAATGTCAAGTTCGCTATATTTTTTTTCCAACAGAACAACACAAAAATGGCGTGACCGTAGGCACGTCGTGATTATATTAGTTTAGTTAATTGCAGCTCACGAGCACCGGAGGGCAGTGCCAATTTATGTTAGGTGCACTGCACACACATATGTATGCAAATCAAGTGCAGACTTTGCGCCTGCATGCGATGCAACTGGCAATGCATTCGAGTGGCACTATTGTTCCGCTCAAGTCGCGATTGTTGTCAAGATTGGGATTCGTCCATCAAGCTCAAGGTTACGTGACCTTGATTCTGTGGGGTGAGTTATACATCATATTACAGAATTTTACCTTGAACTGGAATATTTTATTTCAGTCATTCAATGGAACAAAAATGTGAATTCGTCTGCGAAAATTCCTCTTTAACGGTGTCGGCATTCATTCCGTCCGTTAGCTTCATCGCTGGTCACCACATCCCTGTCACCGTCAGCGTTGCCAAGGAAGGATATTCGCAAACAGTTCGTTCGATTGGCATCAAGCTGATTCAACTGGAGAAGAACCGGCCCAGACAGACGAAATTGAGTCGCGTCAAATGGAAAGATTTCATCAGCCCTGGCGATGTCACGTACGAAATGGATCTATTGATACCGAAGAATACGACACCGAAAACGGCGAAGGAAGGCTGCCCAAGACGATATGAGGTGCAGGTATCGGTGAAGATAGCCCACTCGAAGAGCTGTAGATTGTGCTTGCCTGTTCGAATAGAAGCAGTAGGGCCGATTAGAGGGAGAGTTCTGGAAGCTGATAACGATGTACTGATTCCGATGTTTGCTTTTAAATAGGCCCTACGAAGTTGAAATAATATGCGCTGTGTTGTTTGGATTCTATGTTTTCAATTCAGAAGACTTCATTCATATTATTTTGGGAATTATCTATCACTGTAAGTTTGTATAAGTCAGGTGGCTTACTGGCTTTTGTTGATTGAGGCTCCAATTGATATATGGCAAATATACGATGGTCAAATTAAGTGTTAAACGAAAACTAGTAGCATGGACGTGACAGAAATAGAGCTGAGCTTTTCTTATCATTTAAATTTCTTGACTTAGTTTATTCATCTGATAATGTTAAGTGTTCTGAATTTCTCTGAATTGTACTTCAAAAAACGTCAAGAACCGCATCAAAGTCATCGTTAGGATATGGAGGAGTTCTCGTTTTCTCGCAATCTAGGCAGCCATTTAATTTTTTTTTCGCAGTGACTTGTCCTAAACTGGCATTTTTGTATGTTTACAACTGCTGTGTTTACAGCTGTTTGTGGCAACAGCTGTTTTATTCGGTTGTTGTTAGTTCCCGGGGCTGATGCGATGGATCGAAAGTACAAACAAAAGAAATCAATGTAATTAAAGCCGTAATTAATTGAAGTTGTAATGACGGCTATGAAAATTATGTTGCTGTATTAAGCGAAATTAAATGTTCTGAAAATGTTGGTAATGGTACCAAATTTTCGACTGTTACTGGAATTAAAAATAATTACAGAGTACACAGAGTGATACTTGGTAGTCAATTTTACCATTACTGGGGGTTGGGATGACTGTTGCAGCATAGTGATTTTGAGCCGACTATGATCACGGTCAAAACGGAATAGTCCTTGTTACCATGCACGTAGTGACGAAAGCCATGGACGAGGTGAATTTGTCAATTTTCATGGTTATTGTTACCATTATATGCACTATTCACCTTGACCATGATTTATTGTCGGTATAACGATAGAATTTTTCTCAGAATAGAGTAGTTTTTCAAGCTGTACTTATTGCTAATAAATTTTGCTTACGCAGGAATTGAAGCCTTCCGCTCTTCCCTCGCTATATAATGTCTCAACAATCGAAGCAACCGGTGCCAGAGGCAATATAACGTTTAAATTTTAAAAAAAAATGACAAAAAATACCGATTTTTCTTGGCTTTATCTTAACCCACACTGACATAACTACCCATGCAGAATCAATCATAGTAACCCATGAGTCAGCAGACAGAATTTGACAGCTCTATCAGTCGGACTCCAACCGTGATGACAGAAACAGTGAAGCAACTTCGTTCAGAAGTGTGCGCGTTCAAAGAAGGGCACCCCGCCGCGCCGAAAACGGACATCGTGCGGCACTTTGTGGACGCCGGATACGCCCGTTTCGGCATCTGCAACATCTTGGCACTATTAGACAACTATCAGAGCCGACGACCCTGAGCGACAAGAAGCTCCAAAAGATGCTGAAGAGGAAGAGCGAGGGAAAAGTGGCTACATCGCTGCGTGTGCCTGGCCGGGAGGTCGATTCAACCGGCCAAACAATGAAAAAGTACCTGGAAAACATGAACATACATGTCAGAAAGCGGAAGTCGCGTCCACTGGTTTCGGAGGTGCAGGCAATGACGCAGCGGTAGTGGATGAATAAGATGATCAACTCGATTTTCCCGGCGAATCGCGACGTGGCGGTGGTGATGGACGACGAGACCTATCTCACCCTGGATGGCAACGACTGGCAGGGCACTTCGTATTTTACTTCCCCCATGAAGGAAGTGAGCTCCGAGGAGAAGTTCATTTCACACACTATGTTCCCCAAGAAGATGCTGCTGTGGCTGTGGTTTGATCAGCGAGAAGGGGATGTCAAAGTCGCTCTTCATTCGCTCCGGACTGACAGTGAACGGGGAAATTTATAGTACGAAATGCCTGCATGAAGTTGCGTCGTTCATCAAGAAATACCATAAGGGTGAAGACGCGGTGTTCTGGCCGGATCTAGCATCAGCCCACTACTCGCCCCCCCCCCCACCTGCGTCCCATCGAGAATTTCAGCCAACCTAAAGCGTAAGATCTACTCCAACAGTTTTGTCGCGAAAACTGAGGAGGAATTGATAAATAAAACGAAGAAAGAACTCAAAAAACATGTCTACACGCATGTTTTCGTCAGCCATGGCGAATGTTGTGGTTGAATAATAACCTTTCAAGGTAAATTTATAAAAAGCTGAACTTGTTTAGATAGTAGTGAAATTCTATAGGTCTACAGCAAGTGTCATTAATCTATATGTATAAAAATGAACTTCTGTCTGTCTGTCTGTCTGTCTGTCTGTCTGTCTGTCTGTCTGTCTGTCTGTCTGTCTGTCTGTCTGTCTGTCTGTCTGTCTGTCTGTTTGTCTGTCTGTCTGTCTGTCGGCTAAAAGCTGTAATTAAAATTGTTTTCTCTTGCCTTGTACCTTAATTGTACAGCAGTGGACGATACCAATTCGGAAGAGGTCTTTTAACACACGCAGGATGATACCGTTTCCCATCTTTATTGTAGACGACGCGGGCAGTACCCAGCCGCGGATACACCATTGGAGAGTTCCTAGACGATGGAACATCCCTCATACGTACTTCAGCACGTGCCTCAAGGCTACGGCAAGTCCTCCAACGATGATTTCAGCCCACAGCACTGCTTTACAGTTGCTGGCCAATAGCATTTCCACTTTGTAGTGGGCTATCTGCAGCTTTGCTCCATGCATCCAGTCTCCAATCGTGTCGATTGCTTCCGTCGCCAGAGCGTCGGGTCAAGCATAAAACCTTGTGGAACTCCCACTGTAATCCTAAACGACCTCTGCCCCAATTCTGTATCGTAAATAAGAACCCGGTTCTGGAATTAGCTCCTCAGAATCCTGCACAGAGGGCTTTTCAGATAGTACTTTTGAAGACATTCTTGACGTCTATCACAGCGCAGTAACAATTTCCTCTCCGCTTCTGTTTGTACGCACTTTCCTTTCCTTTTCGAAACCCGAACTGATTGAATGGCAAACCTTGCTCACTCTTCGTACATTTACAAAACTGTCAATCGAGAGTATCCATAAAGTAATTGGGCCTATATAATGCCAGGTCGCCAATCGACAGGCGTAGGTATTAGCACTAGTTTTTGGATCTTCCACCTGTCTTCTCCAGACATCTCCGCAACAAGTTCCTAAATATGTCAGAAAACGCCAGTAATGCAGCTTTCACGACCACAAGTTCCTCGTTGTTGACTTGCATATCTGGGTAGTTGACCTTCCGCTTGGCTGGGCACATTTCAGCTACATCGGATCGCCAGATGGTCACTATATGTGTACCCTTTGCACAGTTTCCAGTTTATGTTTCCCACCCAGCGATGAACTGCAGATGGCGAACTCGTAATTGGACACACGATAATTGCTGCGAAAAGTTCTGACGGTACTTTTGTTGGAAAGCCTAACCTCCAGCTTTGCTAGGGCTTCCAGTAGGCTGTGCCTTTTTGTGTTGGTACATCTGCTTCTTACTCTTCTGCCCAAGCATTGAAGTCTCCTCCGAAGATGTCAGGTCTTCGCCCGGTCAGATCCTTAGTCGCGCAAAGATCTTGTGAAATCACTCCATCGTTCATATAGATGGTGCTAAAATCCACTTTTTGGATAGAATATCTACCCATAATATGTATTGAATCCATTCCTGCCAACCCCTCGACCCACTCAAACCTTCCCGCCTTGATTGCTCTCCCCGGAACAACCTTTCGGTATAACTTTGGTGAGGGAGGGGGGTGCGTTGAGCACCTGTTATGTCTAACTACTTAGGACTTTAGTAGTTAGCTGGTTCATCTGATCTGCCACTGGTCATTACGCAATCTGTTCTGAAGCTCAAGGACAATCTGGTAGGCCGCTGTAATCACAAATCCCCAGATGTTCCAGTTTTGACACATTTTCTGGACAAGGTTATCCGGGATTGTTTTTCGACCACTCATGGTCTTCGTCCCGTTTCGCGCCTTTTAAGCTAGGGTATGTATCTTTGCATCGGCGCACCCGTGACACGTGGAGACGTGCCTATACCATACCTATGCAGGTATAGTCTAAAGCAGCCATGTCCTGACAGGATCTGTGTCACGTGGAAGTTCACTTCACCAGGGATTGTCGAAAAACACAGAGTTGTGCAAAATAGGCAAGTGCTTCACCCAATTTCCAGTGTGCGTCTCCTGTTTCAGAAGAGCGCACAAAACGAAAGTGCGAGAGATTTCGTAGCCGCACATGCACTACTCTTTCAGAGACAAAGAGTAATGCACACTGCTCTACTCAGTGCTCTACTCAGTGCTCTACTCAGTGCTTTACTGCTTTGGTGCTTTGGCTCATGCTTTGGTAAATGGAAGCAAAATGAAAAGTTTTGATGCTAGCATTAGCATTAGCATTAGCATTGACGTTTGCACACCTCGTGGATGGAGCTACGATGAGGAATAATTCGTTGAAGATATTGCATGCCACCATGAAACGCAACCAGTTACCGATACGTTTTTTCACGTAAAAATCTCCACGAAGACACTCCTCGATCGCTCACCTGGCCACGTCCATGCAACCGTTGGTGATAGGGAGGATTTGTTATCTACCTTAAGAAGACACGGGAAACCCACGTAGACTTCAGTAGATATCAAAGGAAAACGGAAATGTATAGTCGGAGAGAATAGATTAACAGAATGCCCTGTTTGGTGTACAGAACAGAAATTTAATCAAAAATGGTCGTTGGGAGCATCTAGTCTAAGAAGGTTAAGTGATGCTCCATTTCTCTTCAAAACGGTTGGAACTTTAGCATTAACTATAGTCCTAGCTCCTTATAGCTTATGGTTATAGCGCCATTACTCGCTCTCTGAAAAGAGAAGAATGTCTGAAAATATAAGAACGGATAGAACTAGTCAGAATGAAGCCAAAAATAATATATACTGTCACACCCAAAATCACGTCCAAATTCTACATTTACAACAGCTTCTTCAATAACATTTGGTAATCTCAAATCTTAACCGTAAAGTGTTGACAATTAGACACAAGACTGAATACTGGGTTGTGAAAGCCTTAAATTTACATGATCGTTGTCTTTTGTGTTATAATAACATCCGACATATTTTTAACGCAGTCGGTTCCACGCGGCACGACAGGTGACAAGTTCAAATTCATTATGCAGCTTGAGCCGTCTATAAGAAGTAAAAAAAAAACTACTAATGGCATTAACTCGATAGATTCTGTAAATAGAGATTGAAATCAGCTTCATGAAAGTGGTGAAAGAACAAACCTTTTACCCACATAATCTCTTCATAATAATATAATTGAAAGTAAAAAGGAAAAAATGGAAATAGCTCACCAATATTTCAAAGACGTCCACGTTCCACTTTGTAACCAAAGTGATGATTATGCACAGTCGGTTCGCCAGCTTCTTAAACCAGTAGAGGTGTTCTCTAAGCCAAACTTACCCGAGTGGCTGTCCCCCTTTCAGGCTGAACGCGCAGCTCCCCTGTCGCACAGCGCTTGTCAATCATTCCAGTAAGTCTTCCAGTTCCGGACACAGCAGAGTCAAACGCAATCATATTTCCGAACCAGTTTTCCCACAATTGCGAGACTAAAGATCATCCCAGTGCACTTTTCTTTTTGATCTTGAAAGCAATCGACAAATTTAATTATACATCCTTGGGCCACATCGGTACTGGTGGAATGTCAAATGAATTGAACAAAACAACACTCCACAATTCCTTCTGGAGCTAATTTACACTTTTTTCATTTCTTCGTCGCCTGAGGACCGCGGAAATCGTGTACCCATTGAATGCACTGAATTGTGTCGTTAATAATCTGGCTGGGACGATAGTTCCTAAAACTCCATTTAACTGGCCTGCCGACAGTTCAGGATTTTTAACCGCACTTTGACCCCTTGAAAGTGTCACTACACTCTTCGATTCTCCATGATCTGCGATACGAAAAAGTCTTTTTGCATGTCAAATTTTTTCTTCATTTACTTTGCTCGCACCTGGAACTGTTTTTCGGATTCACTGATTTCCATTTCGTAGTCTGAGCTTTGCAATGGGTTTCTTAAAATAAGCCACTCAAAATAGTAATAAAATAATAAACAATAATACTTTATGTTAAACTAGAGTTAAATTCCAAAATTTGACGGGAGAAAAAATATTTGCTTCCATCTTCGAGCAAAGCACGCTTCGATCTTTCAGCAAAATGAAAAGTTTTGATGCTAGTTACAAAAAGGCATTGTATGGGTTCATAGAGGGAAAATTAAAATATTAAAATCCTTATTCACATACTAGTCTGGCCCATGCCACCGTGTCTGTTTTTTGCACTTGTGTTTGCACAGAGACGACAAGGGAGAGTGCAATCGGTAGCACCCAAAGAGACGAGAGCAAATTCAAAATGAGATGTGCGGCTTTGAGCGCACGGCACAACAAGGGTGCACGGGAGTGCAGACTGCACTTTCACGTCTCTTTGAAATTTAATGTGCTGCCTTGTAGCAGCGCGTGCTGCACTCAAAGCGATTTAAGTCGCACCTTATCACTGCATGTCACTGACTGACCCATCCGGACAACTTTGGAATTAGTCAACGTATCCACCGACCTTTGGTTGGGCGAATCCATTCCCTCTAACACTTGACCATAGATGAGGCTCTGATGGTCTTCCGTTTTCCTCGTGTGCCACGTTGTTGAAGCATGCTACGTCCTCAAAGAACAGCCTATAGTCGATCATAACCCCCAAGTACCTCACGGACCACTTTGCGTTGATGTAGTTGCCTGCACTAATCATCGCCTGCTGCTCCGATTTTCTTTTGTTGACCCCAGTAATCTCCGCTTTGTGATGGGTTAACTAGATTTTTCTGAAGACGCCGAGACGCCGAGACCTTTCAACGAGCGTATTGAAGGCGGATCTCTTGACTCCCTGGGCTTTCTTTAGCTCGAAAAGCATGTCGCTTTTCTGATAACGCCTGGTTCTTACGACGTTCTCCCCTATCTCCTTCACCACCGGATCAACTCTCACTTTTCGTAGAAGTTCGGCGTATGTCGTTCCAATCAAGATGTGTACCAGCACGAATGTTTGAAGCAAATTTTGGTCGCGTTTCTACACTGAAAATTTATTTCAGTTCATACTATACTAGTATTACGAAATCGAAGGTAGAACTAACAAATTTATTCATTGTTTTCTGCAACAAAACTGATTCGTACTATTTATAAAACTATCTTCGTTATTTATGGCACACATCCAACTGTCAAAAGCGTGAAGCATTTGTTAACACAGAAACAACATTCGATCATTGTACGAAATCAATAAAAAGAGGTACGAATATTTTGTTACAAATTAAAAAGAAACATCTATCTGTTGGTTGCATGAATGACAGACAGATCTACTATATCGACTCGAAATGTTATTGAGAAAAAAGCGCTACCACGTGAACTTGCCTTGAGTTATTTTTCGGACATGGGATTCCTGTATTTTTGGAAAGCGCTGATACCATAAACTAACTCTAAGACCAGTAGGTCCTGAACAAATACGATTTTTTTCTTGGCTCAGTCAGTACTAGCAAATCGGTCCCAAGCTCGGTCCCAAGCTTAATAATGCGCCCCTAATAATGAACTCACACGAACACACTCTCAAATATTCTGTCAAAATAACACAGCAAATCAAAACAAAGGCGCAAATATGTATAGCAAGGTGCTGGCTTCAAGGTGTACTTCGGACCAAGGGGTGCTACAACAGTGAACCAATTTCAAAATGCTAGTTGCATATTGATTGTTGCTGATACTGCCTCCGTGGTTGATCTCACTAGGCCATAGTGACTCGTGAGAAGATAGTTGATTATTGAGTATGAGGCTATAACTCTCGACAGCGCTTTAATTTTTATTTTGGTACGATAGAAAAAAAGTTGGGATTGGCTGGTCTTCACGAATATACGAGACATTTGTTCTATGTACAAAATCCATGTTTACGAAGCGAGTGGAAGCTTTTTTACGAAAATAAATTTTCAGTGTACAAAAACATCACGGAGATGGACAATACATGTTTTTTGGTGGAATAAAGCTTTAAAAAAAACAATCGTTCCTGAAAACCCATTCGATTTCATTTGTACCCGACTAGTCTGACTCAGTGTCCCCAATCGAATTTTCGTTCGGAATTTTGAGCTGCTTGATGAACAAAAAAAACAAAACTTGAGAGCCACGCATTGCAAACAGTTGATTGGTAGAATCAATAGATGCGTTCGTAAAGTTGACATGAAGGCAGTACAACGCTCCTGTTCCGACATAGTATGTTTTATCTCCTTTTGACAGATTGAGAAAAAAATTCCAAAATTTTAGCTGCCACCCGTTATAAATGCTCAACAGCCATCATTTGATGGAATGGTTGATTTTTTTTTTAAAACACATGGTGTAATAGTGACTTGTAATAAATTTATTTCGATATTGTAGTTGTGTTAACACAATGCAATGTATGGTCCGGTTTCTGTAAAATTACGCAATTTTTGTGCAGTATCTAAATTTCACACCAATAAGCGAACAGTGGCTGCCAGTAGAATATTGCTTAATGATGCTGATATTAATGTGGCAGAGTAGGAGAAGTTTGTTGAAGAACCAAGAAAGGCATCAAAGCGTCAAAGAATGTGCTATTTATAAGTGCATAACTTTTCCTACGCTCAAATCCGATTGTTTCATATCTCAAAGCATTTAGTACAGTTTCGTGTGATGCAAACTAAAAAGGTCAACAATTTATGTGCAACTCATAATATTAGTCACTCGAAACCCTTTTGTCAACGACCAACTTCTCTTCGTGTCTATGTCTATATCACTTGCGATTTCAGGCTACGAATCCATAGAAGCTATCCTCTCCAGTCTGCCATCACCAGTGCCAGTGCGTTGAACATTGAACATCGCTTTATTTCGCACGCACTTCATCGACGAAAATATGATCTATTCAGCTTGTGAAAAATATTAAAAACAAAATTAATTACAATCCTTAAACAAGTGAATAAAGTTTGATAACAAAAGAAAAAGCGTGAACGTGTTCATTTTAGAGAGATGAACGCCGGACAGCAGAAGGTGCAGAGGGGATACATCATCTAAGCAACCCCGCGCCAGACTGGCGCCGCATGCTGAGAGCAACGATGATGACGATGATGATGATGCTATCGTTTTCCAATTATTCCTTTTGAAGAATCAGGACTTTCTTTTTATTCTGCACCGCATCAGCAAAGCAGGATGCCAACCAAGCTGGAAGTTGTGCTCATCAACAGTGCCGATGGGATTTACTATCCCGGACAGGAAGTAATTGGCGACGTAATCGTGACATTGGGAAAAAGCTGCAATGTGTCTAGTGAGTGAGGTTTTATTGACTACCCATCAGTTGAGTCAAAGGAGCATATTGTTTCGTTTTTTTTTTGTATTTCTAGAACTGCTTCTCACCATCTGTGGAGTCGGGAAAGCTAAATTTCCCGATCTGGAGAAAACAGGAAAGGGAGCCTACCGTGGCAAAGAGCGGTATTTATCCTCGGAGCTGGTCCTTTACCAGCCATTCGGTATGAAATCACTCAGTTATGTGAAATGAAGAAATACGATGAACAGAGACCTTGTTTTCAGACAAATTGACTGAAATCCCCGCGGCAACGTACAGTCATGGCTTTGCGTGTCAACTTCCAGATAGTCTTCCGGCATCGTTTGAAGGCAAATACGGTCACATTCGGTACTGGTTGAAGGCAACCTTAGAGCGACCCTGGAAGCAGACGAAAAGCTATACGTTCCACTTCCAGATTGTTCGCCAGCTGGATCTTAACGATGAAGTCCTTCTACCGGTGCGATCTGAACTTACCAAATCCCTTGGGTATTGGCCATGTGTGCCCAGTGGAGTCCTGTACGCGTCCGTGGAACTCTCAACATCCGGTTTCGTGCCCGGGCAATTCATTCCGGCGGTAATTCAAGTCAACAACAAGGGCAACAACAAAATGACAAGGATAGTGACCATGCTAGTGCAGAAGGTAGTTTACAGAGCAAGGCGGCCGACGGTATTTCAGACAGTTGAGCGCACAGTAGTTTGTAAGAATGTTACGCCGGGAATCAGGCTGCCAGAGGGCGGAGTCCTTGCTGCGGAAAATCTGCAAGTGCCTTGGGTGTTGCCGTCGAGCAGCTATTCAAATGTGGTCCAAGTAGGGTACGAAGTGGCGGTGGAATTTCAGTTCGACACCTGCTTCTTCAACGCCAATCAGACAGTTCGGGTGCCGGTGACGATCGGGGTGATACCGGCACGGGACTCCAATCTCATCGAAAGCAAAGCCATCCGGGTGTGGACACGGAAAGCGTGAATTTAGTTTTTTTTATTCGCCGTCAAAGACTAATCGACTACTATGATATATGGACTGTTAGATCATGAAATGAAATTTATGAGTCGTTGCAAGCATTGTTGATACCAAACTATCGTGTTCCTTATTCTTCGTGATTTCCGTTTTTCTTCTATTCGGTGATATTTCATTCTAATTCTACGAATAAATACATTTCAGAAGTAGAAATGCCGGTACGTGTTTTATTTGAATAAGCCCATTGAGATTAGAGGGAATATGCTCGATCGTTTGTGTTTTTAGCGACCACCCGTTAATCTGTATAAGTAGCAATGAGTTGGCCTTGCCTTTTAGATTATAAGTTTTTCTTCTCGACAACTTGTTCTAAACGACGTATCTGATTTTGTAAACAAAGAGGGAATAAACGTTTTAAACGTCAAATTCTTGAAACCCTTAGCACTTTCAACGCAAATAAGGACCATCAACACAACGAACGAATAACATTTCGCTAACATGATGGTGATGCTATTTTCCGGGGGTTGGTGAGAGGTTTGAGAAATTTACGTTTGAATCTTTGTTTACAAAAGCCGATATGTCGTTTTGAACAAATTGTCGAGACTTGCACTCAAGCCTTTATCAAAAATAGAGCTGAAACCATTTACCTCCACCTATTTATTTGTTTATGGACTCAGGAGTAAGAATGGAATTACTTTGAAGTTATAAAAGATTTTCTCGCAAAATGAACAAAGATAAGGTTTGGTTGTTCAACGGAATCATCTTCGGAAATTGGAAGTTCTGAAGCGAAGTGCTGATGGAAGACAAGGGATTACTGGACCGCCTGGAGAAGGCCAAAGAGGATGGAGAGTATGCGAAGGATCTGCCGGCGGACGCTGCTGCTGTTTGAGCGGAGAAGAAGAAGCCACTCGAGGAAAGGATTGCCTGTGACCGGAAATCATCTATCGGCTCGTTGAAGACCAGTTGGAGTACGTTAAAGATAAGCGCACGGCGAAGGACGCCTGTGACGGATCTAATAGCGCGTACGAGCTTATTGGAAACGCCGAGAAGCTGTTTTTGAGGAAGCAATTTCAAGAGCTGAAGTTGAGAGACGGTGAGTATGTAAAATGCTTTGTGGTGCACTTTGAGAAACTTCTACGAGAGCTGATGCGGCCTGGGTGAAAATGGACGACGGGGATGTTGTATATCACCTGTTGCTGGCGCTTCCGAAGTTCGAAACCTGACTAAAACGAGCAAACCAAAATTCATCGGGCAGCGAGTCAGCTTTTACTGGCAGGAAGTTCGGCTCCAAGTGTTTTGGTTGCGGTCGTTTCGAACAGAACCATACAGATTGTCCTGAAATCCTGCGAAAGAACGAGAGAAGAACCAGAAGAACACTTGGATGTTCAATCGGAAGCAAAAGTATGGTGCAAATGTGACGACAGAAAAATAAATTGATTTTAACTATAATTTAGAAGAAAAATTAGTAATCTCCATTTAATTCCAACTACCTTTGCTTATCTTCGACGAAGATAAGCAAAGGTAGTTGGAATTAAATGGAGATTACTAATTTTTCTTCTAAATTATAGTTACAAGTATTCCACTAAACAGCTCAAACCCTCAAGGATTCAAATTGATTTTGTTGCTACTTTATCAACACCTACTATGATGCATAGGTAGAAAATTGAGTGATTTCTGAATTCGGGTGCCAAAAATCACATTCAGAGGGAAGACTAGTGTTTCTAAGAGCAAACTGAGTAGCGAAATATGGCTAGGTGTTCCTGGCCAAGCCGGCCGAACAGTTCGAGTGGACATGCTCATCAGTGGCAGGAAATACTCGTCCGTCGTACAAAAGGTGTCGTATGTACCAGTGCTGCAATGTAACTTATTTTGGGTTCGTCGACTGGAAAACAGCGGGATGACGGTGAACAAGTGTCCATTGAAAAGGATAACCGAGTAGTATGTGATGGTCAGAAGAAAGACCAATTGTACGCACTGGACATCAGTCTTCTAACCAGTGGAAGGAAGTGCGATGTCTTCAAGTTATACGGCATACGGTTATCTGGGTGAGGCGATCATGCAAAACCTCTGAAAGCTACACTCAAAAAAATCTTCACATAATCATTGGAAAATATCCACTAGAAATATGATTCAGGAAGCGGAAAATGCTTTGCAAAATCAAGTGAATCTTATGTGTCCAGTGAAATGTAAATTATTAGTCAAGTAGAATTTCTTGTTCTATGTGATTTTCATGTAAGAAGTGACTTTTAGTATTGGAAAATATCTACATGTGTTTCCAGTACTAACTAAGTGAAATATTTTTTCCGGTGTAGGACTACTGCGAATATCTAGGGCTGGCCAAATCAATGCGTTTGTGGTGTATGACTGCCAGGTAAGCAAACAAGGTTACCGTTTGCACGAAGATAAAAAGACGTTCATCTCTACCTATAGAACGTGAAATCAGAAGCGTCATTTCGTCACGTTTATTGAAGACTATACCCAGGTAACCAATAAGCCGTTCCAAAGCGTTTTTACGGCAGCCTATCAAGCAATTAAGTCGCCTTAAATGCAACATAAATGCCACTTTTGGTCCAATATACAGCTGCATTACTGCAATGCTATGATAATGCTTCATTAATACTATTTTGCATTCGAAAGGCTTATTACAGGCTACAAGCATTTAAATAGCATTTGATATCCAACTTTTCAACAGATAGCATTCAAGATGCTGATATAATGCTAATATAATGCTTGTAGCATCTGAGATGCAGATTTAGGGTCGATTTACTGCATATGCTAATGCTTATTGGTTACCTGGGTAGTCACGTCACTGTCGTTTGATCAGTCTCGTGCGCTGGTTACATCATGCTTACACGGAAACAAATTCATTTCTGTTTTCATAAATACTAAATCATGAAACGAGCTCTTATCTTTTTTTATAAATTCATGACACTTATTAATGGTTTCGTGATTGAAATGACAGAAGCAAGTCTTGAATTTTGGAAGTGTTGGTTTGCATCTAATTCAAAGTCCTGTAATCATGCGCATTCAGCAATATTTTATTCTAGAACAGGTATGGCCCAGTGAGTTCACACAGATAAAAAGAAACATTGAATTTTCTGCATTATCTAATGCACATAAAGGGAATGCTAGATTTGGCAGAAAATAATGGGATATTTTATGTGAATTTAAGCCAGATAACGCCTGAATCAAGCCTGTTGTATGAAAGATTGCAAACATTGTTGTATGGCGCTCCAAGGACTACAACCAACTGCATTGTTTACGCTTTGAACATTGTTTGGCTTTGAACTAAACGAGGGGAAATTTTACGCGCTTGTTAAAATTAATTATTTTTTTTCTGTGCAGTCACCACCTGCGTATGAGCGCATGGATTGATTCCTGACGATGGTATTTTTTGTTTGTTTATATTTAGTGACGATAATGTAGATTTTCCAGATTCTTTAATCCAGTTTTGAATCTCAGGAATTTGACTCATGGTTTTAATCCGATTTATTTATGATTTCATTGCGGCGGAAAAATAGTTCATGATTTCAAGAATACTGTTCATGGTGTATATTCATAACACGAAAACACAACATATTCAAAAGCATAACCTGTTTTTCTCATTTTGTAGAACACATTAGGGAACGTCCATTAATTACGTCACTCAAAAATTAAATTTTTTATAACCCCACTTGTCACGTTTTTGTATGGACCTTCAATTTTTTTTGTATGGATCGTCACGTTTTCTCAAACCCCGCTTCCCCCCTTACTGCATGACATAATTAATGGACCTTCCCTTATTTCCTGTGTAGGAACGAAAATTGCAACTTATTTGTTAGCAATCTTTCATACAGCATAACACATTGTTTGGAATCTTCCATACAACGGATCTGGTTTCAACGATATCTGACTTAAATTTACTTAAATCCCATTAATTTGTGCCAAATTCAGCATTGCCTTTGTGTGCATTAGATAACGCAGAAAATTAGATCGAAGCGTGAGCGAAGTTTTGGGTTGAGGGAGTGCAAATCGGTATCAACTCCATTGGATCCAGATCTGACGCTGGAGCGTAGCAAGGACGATCAACCCTCCCGTGAGCTGATTGGCTGTCTAATATATTTGGCGTTAACATCAAGACCCGATATCAGCGCAGCTGTTAACTTCTTCAGCGGATTCCAATCTGCCTCAATCAATATTCACTACACAGATGAAAAAAAACATTGAATTTTCAGCGTTATCTAATGCACATCAAGAAAATAATGGGATATTTCATGTAAATTCAAGCCATATAACGCCTGAATCTAGCCTGTTGTATGTAAGATTGCAAACATTGTTGTATGGTGCATGAAAGATTGCAAACAATTTCGTTGTTTGCGCCTCCTTTGGTTTGGAATTAAACGAGGGGAAATTTTACGCGCTTGTTAAAATTAATTATTTTTTTTTGTGATAGGCTCATCTGAAAAGGATTCTCCGGTATTTGAAGGACAGCATTAATTACTGCTCAGTACACAAACAACGGGAATAGACTAAGTCCTTGATTGGTTACTCTGATGCCGATTGGGGCAACAACTAGAAAGACTGGCGATCAATAACTGGCAACATGGAAGCGAAACACTGTACCGCCGGCATCAACAGAGGCCCAATCACTTAGTCAAGCGATTGGCTGAAGAATCTTCTTAAGGAGCTTGGAGTCCAGGTGAATCTTCCGGTGCCAACTTTTGAGGATAATCAAACCTGTATCCGCGTTGCTGAGCAGCCCGTGATCACTAACGGATGAAACATGTATGTCCATGTTTTAAACTGCATTTCTCTAGTACCCCGAGAAAATTGCCTTCTGTCAAATGTAAACAATGTTTTCAAACGTTAATTTATCATGGATAATGACAATCCCAGGCAAACTCACTTGTAGAGATTTGCCAGGATAACCATTAACGGATTATATTTCGAGGATTAGGCCTTTTGAAATATTCATTTTGATTTATGAAATTTATTCTTAGCAATAAATAAGCTGAAAACTATTTTCAAATCAAAAGTTAATTAATTTAACTATAGAATAATATTCTTCGCACTATACGGTTGATCTCTTGAGAACGTCAAAAATATAAACCATGCATGTCTTCCTAGATTAGCAATATCGTATTATGCCTTTTGAACACACTTCGACAATGATTTTTCATTAGGGTCTAACTGATAAACGTAAACAATGGCTTCTTCCGTAGATGTCTCGTGACACAAAGGCTTCCAATGTAAGCCACCAATTCTATAGGATAGGTGAACTCTTCCTCTACGAAATGACCATGGTGGATTGATTAGGCGAGTTTTCAATGACGAAAAATTCGAGCCATTGTTTACGTTTGTCAGTTAGGCGCTAATAAAAAATCTTTGTCGACTTGTATAAAAAAAATGGTCTGTGGCAGTTGCTTTCGAAGGGGTGGCTGCAATTTATTAAGATGCTTGATGCTTTGTGTTACTTGGGAATCACCCTAAAGGTGTCGCCACACGGCAGCTATTTCTAGTATATAGTGAGCTATATGCAAGAAAACTATGTGATAAGTATCACAGCCGTGGTGACACAAAATTGAAATAAGGAACAAGAACTTGATTGGTACTAATAAGCGTGTATTCACTTCAGATGCAAAGTAAGGAATGAATATTTTTCACTTGTTGATTTGGTTAAACAAGCAACCGCCCAGTTGGTTGCTAGGTTGCTTTGCAGCTCGGTTGCTCCAACATCTGAGGCTGTGTTGCTGTGATCCAACACTATGTAATAGTTTATAGGAACACCGAAACTATGTAGTGATACCTCATAACTATGACTTGCAGGCGATAGTTTTACGCTATGATATAGAGCCGTTCCCGTTTTTATGTCTACACTCTAGCGATAGTTTTTATGTTATAGTAGTAGTCTATGAACTATTCTATCCGGACGGAATAGTTCATATTTCGTTGGTTGAAGTTTTTGACAGTTCGTATGAATTTTCCGCTAGTTTGTGTTTTCGCGGTATTTTTAAAGCAAAAATGGTCTAGGAAAAGAAATTCCACTTGATTGAGTTGTTGAGTTGTGTAATGTATTATTCTGCTTTGCAATTCCTCATCCGAAGAAAGTCTAGACTAGGGGATGTTGATACCTAGCTAAATACTAAGTATTTTCAAGATCATAATTTGAGAGGCAGACTACGATTCTACCAGTTTGGATATTAAACCTTTGATTTTGATCCCTGACTACAACGTAAATCACCCGATTTGATACTTGAAAAACCGAGTGGACCGAAACCAAAGCCAGCAGTGCGCAATTTGAAGCGTAAAAAGTCACCATATAATATGGACCTTCTCTTGAATTGCGTCGAAATCATGTCCGAACTCATGGAACTTAATAAACCAAAAAATTGGGCCATTATCCTGGGTTAATCGATCAACTCCTTGCTAGAGACGTTATGGATTGAAGACTGCTTATTTGATGGATTTGATGGATTTGATGGAAAACGATTTTCATAAATATCGTCCTCGCGTCAGATGAGCCATACAACTTGTCCACAATCGGAGCCAAAACACGCATCTCAGCAGTCAAAGGTCCTGAAACAGATTCTCCAACAGTTATCGGCAATACCCCACCATCACTGTTCCTTCCTTTTGCTCCAATGCTGAGATACGTAAATTTGTATTCAGCATCCGCCACAGTAGCCATTAGAATGATGCTGAACTGCATTTTATTTTTAAATAATTACTGACGCTCTTTGCAGGGGCTTCTATACTAACGCGCATTTCGTCTAACGCTCCTACACAATTGGAAAATTGCCATTTTTTTTAAAAATCTCGTGGAATTGTCAGCCACTCCTCTTCTAAATAATATACGAATTTCAAATAAACCTGTCAATTCGATATCATTAAATTTTTGCTGCTCCAAGAACCGGTACATACGAATAATTTGAAACCTCAAAGTAATGAATTTAACCGATTACCCTGAACTTCTCTGAAGAACTTCCATGAACTTTTTTGAAGAACTTCCAAGAAGTTCTCAGAAGAACTTCCAAGAAGTTCTCAGAAGAACTTCCCAGAAGATCTCTAGAGAACTTCCCCGAAGTTCTCAGCAGAACTTCACCGAAGTTGTCATAAGAATTTCCCTGAACTTCTTAAAAAACTTTTCTAAACTTCTATAAAGAACTTTCCTGATCTTCTTTGAAGAACTTCCCTGTAGTTCTTCTGAAGAACTTTCCTGTAGTTCCTCTTAAGAATTTCCCTGAAATTCCTCGGAAAAACTTCCCTGAAATTACTTTCCTGAAACTCTCTGAAGAACATTCCCAAACTTCTCTGAAGAATTATCTGAAGTTCTTTAAAGAACTTATGGAAGTCCTTTGAGCAGAGGAAGTGCCAGTTCTGAAATTTCGTGAGGTACACTCGCTTTTTGGAATCGTCAATGCTTTTACTCGTTGAACAGGTTGAAATTTCGATCACTAGACGCTCTTTTGAATTTCATCGAGAATTCCTTTGAAAAATACGCAGTACTATCCAATGAAGATGTACAACTTTTCTTCTTAGAGTAGTGCTGGCATTCTTGACCAATTAATTTGGAAATGCCTACAGAATTGTTTCGCGATGTTTCCATATTAGTTCAGTGACACTTCCTTAAAAGCTCGGTCTGTCTTCAGGGTTTGTCAGGCATGCTTCAAGAGTAGTTCTTGGATGCTTCCAAATTTGTTCCGAGATGCTTCCACAATTGTTCTGAAATGCTTCAAAGATAGTTCTGGGATGCTTGTTTGGAGATGCCTCCAGGATTGTTCTGGAATAAACGTAAATCTAAGATGCATAAAGTATAAATCCGAGATACTTCCAGAATTGTTTTGATTTTTTTCCAAAACTATGCTAGGATGCCCCCAAAATTGTTTCGAAATGCTTTCACATTTGTTCTGAGATGCTGCTAAAATTTATCGAGATGGCTTCCAGAGTTATTCTGGGATAGTTGTCTTAAGAGCTTCCAGGATTGTTCTTTAAAAGTTCTCTGTAAATCTAAGATGCTTCCAGATTTGTTTTGAGATGTTTCCAAAACTATACTGGGATGCTTCCAGGATTATTCCGACATACTTCCAGATTTGTTTTGAGATGCTTCCATAATTGTACTGGAATACTTACAGGATGTTTCTGGGAAGCGTCAGAATTGTTATGGGATGCTTTCAGAATTGCTTGGAAGATCTCGGGAATACCGCCGGAATAGTTCTGGGATTCTCTTCCGTTCTTGACAGTTCAGGATCATTACTTACTACAATGCTTTCAACTTAGTGTTGCTATTGGACTTCCACAGTTATTAATTGAGAGCTTTGTATGCCTGCATTAGTATGATTGTGTGGCAAGTACTGTCTCATAGAGTATGCACAGAGAGACGAGCAATTTGAGATCGGGATTTGAACACAGCCATCTCCAGCATTGTGTTGCCTTATAGTTGTGTATTTACCTACTTAGTTAAGGGTGGGATCCTGGGAATTCTGATATGCTTCCTGATTGATCTGGAATGGTTTTAATGTTTTGATTCCAGCATTGTTCCGACATGTTTCCAGAAAAAGTTCTGATATGGTTCAGTGTTTTGTTCTAAGATGCTTCTACAATTGCTATGGAATGGTTCAGAATTATTATCTTAATTAGCCAGAGATGCTTCAAAGATTGTTCGGGAATGCTTATGGGTTCATTCTGCGATTTTTCATGAGTAGATACGGGATACGTCCTAAGGAGTTTTGGACGCATCAAGATTTGTGGAGGCATGCTTCACAGTTTGAACGAAATATGTTAGTTTCAGTGTTGTCTAATGCACATAAATGGAATACAAGATTTGGCATAAGTTCATGAGAAATTATAGAAATAGTCTGTTGTATGCCATTTGACTTTCAAAATTTATTTTTTAAAAGCTCACAACTAAATATACGCGACAAAAAAATCAATCGTGTGAACACCGAAAAAAATTAAGTGATAGCGCTGCGACAAAAATTTCTGTTATATAGCTACTTTTGATTCATAGCTCATATTTTTGCAAAACCACCTTGCCTCGAATCTTATAGAACTATGAAATAGTTATCTATAACGGCTATCGGCAAAAGATACAAAAACAGCCGATCTCAACTTAGTGTGTAGTTATCGAATGTGTCCCATCCAGAATTTACCTAATCCCATAAGTTTTGCCCATTGAGAAATGAAACTCGCGAATGTAAGTGGAAAAAGTTTAATTCACTGAACTAACTGAACAAGTACAGTCCTGGAAACGGACAAGCAAAGTTTATTAAAAAACGAAACGAAATCCCATCTTAGTCATCCCGCATCCAAACGTGAACCGACTCGCCATCGGACAGTTCCGAGTCTCGCTCGGCAATCGTCCCAATCACTATTGGCACCGAAAGGACGGCATACCGGTCCTGCAGGAAGCAAGAATCGATCTCCAAGGCCACCTTCAGCTCGTAGCTAATTTTGATTATCTTTGAGCAGCAACTGGTCGGCTGTACCCAAGGCACTTGTAGATTGTCCTCCGCTAGGACTCCACCATCCGGTAGCGTGATTCCCGGTGACTCATTCCTACTGACCACTAGGCTTTCGAGCCGCTGGCGAGGTTTGGGCGAACGAGCATTGAATGTCGTCTTCTGGATCAGCACGGTTGTGACTTTGCGAATCTTCACACGGCGTCGACTGCTGACTTGTATCAGAACGGGGATGACCTGGCCGGAAACGAAACCATTTGTCGGAATTTGTACTGCTAGTGAAAGCGATCCGGACGGAAGACATGGCCAGCAACCGAGATTTTTCGTGTGTTCCGCTTTAATCGGCAGGAGAAGTTCACTGTTCAAATCGAGTTGACGGATGACTCCAATGCTGATTGTGTGTACTTTCGATGGTTTCCAAGGTCGTTCCAAGGTTGCCGTTACGGTGTAACGAATATGTCCGTTATTGCTGTTGTAGGAAGCTGGAATCGATTCCGGAAGGGGACAAGCGAAACCATAGGTGTAACCACCGGCTGGCATAAAATCTAGAACGTGAATTCGATTAGACAAGAACTAAACGCGACGAACTCAACACAAACAAACCATTCACTTGACAGAGAATCAGCTCCAAGTTCAGGTAGCGTTCCTTTCCACTGTAGATAACACCGGAAGCCTCGTCGTTTGCTTGAAATAGAAACTGTTCCAAATTCAGAAAACGTCTTCCAGCACTACTCGGTTCGTTCCACTCTGTTTTGCCGCTTCCATTCAGTGCGAGTTTCAGGCCTGAAATGTATGTTCTTGGCGATAACAATTTCCAGAGCGAATCTTCCTACGGCAGGTTCTTACGTGAAACTTTAATGGTTTTGGTAAGGACCACTATCACTTCTCCACTTACTTCCTGTCCGGGATAGAAGCACCCGTCGGTTCCGCTGGTCAGAACGATGTCCACTTTGATGGTCATTTTTGTGTGCGAAGTGATAGTTTCACATTTTCACAGCAGCAGCAGAACTTTGCACGTGGTCCAGCCACTGAAGATGATAATGATGATGCTGTTGTTTTTGCTGTTGGTGCCAATGCTCTCGGTTGGCGCCAGCCAGTCTCGCTGAGATGCTGTATGCGGTACACATTCCTTCTACGTCATATCCCTGCAGGGCCGCACGGGATGACACAATGGTTGCACCAGTTTCGGTAGAATGCGATTGAACACGCAATTGAGGACATCGGCAAGTAAGCGAAAGTAACCGTTATGCGTTTCTTGCTCTATCGATGCAGCGACGTTTACTTAATAATTTCACCTCGTCTGATGCATTCAGACGAACAAGATACTGTCTGCGGTTGCGCTTGGGAAAACGGAAGAATTGAAATGCTGGAGAGGAATAGCTATTCCATAGTTCTACCACCACTCTTGAAAAACCTGTGATATAAGAGAAATGGAACAAAATACTCTTATATTTCGATAGTTGATACGAATCATATGAAAATGCGTGTCGTGGCTAGCGAAGTACCGATTAGGTACTCACAGTGTAGTAGGTAAAGGCGTCAGTGTTTCAAGTTGGATGTTGAGGATTCGATTCCCGAAGTGGGAAATTCGTTTCCTGAAGCATAATCGTGGGCAGTGGGAGTTATAGCTAGATAAGCTCACAGTTTGAAAGAAACATGTAATTTTCTGCCTTATCTAATGCACATAAAGGGAATGCTAGATTTGGCAGAAAATAGTGGGGTATTTCGAAGCTTATTACGGTTGTCACCTTCACTATCACTTTCACTTCACTTTCACATCACTTCACTTTTTTTATGCTATCAATGTTAGCATCGTTATCAACAATGAACTCCGTGAGGTGGAAGTGATAATGAAGTGAAAATCGTAGTAGCCCTCAGAAAATCTACGTTTTGTGTCACTTTTTTCCGGTGGCGTGATGGTGCCGTGGCAACCATAATAACACCGAGGATGAACTTTTCCATATTTTTTCACTTTGGTAACATTCGTAATAAAGTTTTTTGTTTTTACTTCGTATTCACCGTGAAGTGAAAACCGTAATAATCCCCTTCATGTAAATTTAAGCAAGATGACCCCTGAGTGTATTCTGTTGGATGAAAGATTGCAAACACTGTTGTAAGGCGCATGAAAGATTACAAACAATTTCGTTGTTTTACGCTCTCTGTTAGTCTTGATCAAGCTTTGATAACCTCTGATTATCCTCATCATGCCATTTGTGAAGGGCCAAAAACGGTTGGTGGCAACATTCGATAGGCAACATCACTTATACGTATCCATGGGGATATAAAGAGTCTCCTTTCAACACAAGATTGAACAATTGTTCAAAAAAACGAGCTATCTAACATGCACAGAAAAACATAATGAATTTCAATAGGCGCGTAAAGTTTCCGCTCATTTTATTCCAAACCAAAGCAGGCGTAAACAACGACATTGTTTGCAATCTTTCATATGTCGTAAAACATTGTTTGCAATCTTTCAGAGAGGGGTTTATAAAAAGTCATTTTTTTGCGTGACGCAATTAATGGAATTGAATTTCATTTGTATCGGAGCTAACCCCCCCCCCCCCCCTTTAAGGATGGGGAGGGGTTTCAAACCAACATATAAACATTTTTTGTCTTCAAAAACCACCACATGCTAAATTTCGTTCCGTTTGCTTGATTAGTTCCCGAGTTGTGCAGAATATTGTGTTTTATTTGACACCTTTTAAGACGGGCAGGGTTCTCAAGCTATCATAGAAACCTTTTTTGCCTTCAAAAACTCACACATGCTATATTTGGTTTCTTTTGCTTAATTAGTTCTCGAGTTATGTAGAAATTAGTGTTTCATTTATATGGGAGCGCCCCTTTCCAGAGAAAGAAGGGGTCTTTAACTGTCATAAGAACCTTCCTTTAACCTTTCCTTTAACTGTCATAAGAACCTTCCTTAGTTTTCGAGTCTTTTAGGTTCAAACAGACAGACAGACAGACAGACAGACAGCTCAGCTGAGGAAGGGGAGAGGGCTCAAACAAATGAAACACAAATTTCTGCATAACTCGGGAACTAATATAGCAAATGGAACAAAATACGGAATGGACGAGTTTTTTAAGGCATGAAATGTTTTTATGGTGGTTCAAAGCCCCTCCTTCCTCTAAAAAGGGGGGCTCTCAAATTCCTGCATAACTTGAGAACTAATCAAACAAATGGAACCAAAATTGGTATGGGTGAGTTTTTGAAGGCAAGAAATGTTTTTTTGATGGTTTGAAGCCCCTCCTCCCTCTGGAAAAAGGGGGTCCCATAAAAATGAAACACGAATTTAAGCGAAACATGAGCATTATCCCTACTGCTATGTTAATTTGTATGTAGGAGTATTTAGGTCCGGGAGAGCATCTTATGATAGTTCAAGACCCCTCCCGCCTCAAGAAAGGGGGCCCCCATGCAAATGAAACCAAATTTGGTATGGGCGAGTTTTTGAAGGCAAGAAATGTTTTTATGGCAATTTGAGACCTCTCCTCACTCTGGAAAGGGGGTCTCCCATACTCGTCCCATATATACGATACACAAATTCAAACCAAACATGAGAACTATTCCTACCGCTATGCAATTTTTATGCAGGGGTATTTTGGTCCGGTAAAGGATCTTATGACAGTTTGACATCCCTCCCGCCTTTAGAAAAGGGGGCTCCCATGCAAATGAAAAACTATTTTCTGCATAACTCAAGAACTAATCAAATAAATGGAACCAAATATGTCATGTGGAGGTTTTTGTAGGCAATAAATGTTTCTACGGGGGTTTGAGACCCGCCCCCTCTTTGGAAGAAGGAGCTCTCATACAAATAAAACACGAATTTGAGCCAAACATGAGAATTATCCCAACAGGTATGACTATTTTTATGCAGGGATTTTTGGAGTCGGGGAAGGTTCTTATGATGGTTCGAGACCCCTTCCGCATCTGAAAGGCATGCTCCCACACCCACAAATTTCTGCATAACTCGAGAACTAATCAAGCAAATTGAACCACATTTGGGATGTGAGGGTTTTCGGAACCAAGAAATGTTTCTATGGAGGTTTGAGACTCCTCCCCTCTCTGGAAGGGGTGGGCTCTCATGAAAATTAGACACAAATGTCAACCAAACATAAGAATCATACCTACTGTTATGAAAAAGTGTATGTAGGGGTTGTTGAGGCCGGAGAAGGTTCTTATGATGGTTCGAAACTCCTTCCCCGCCTGGAAGGGGAGGACTTCCATACAAATGAAACACAAATTTCTGCAAAGCTCGAGTTCTTGGAATTGGAGTTCTTCAAATGGAACCAACTTTGGTTTTGGGCAGGATTTTTTTCTCAAGGGGTCTACCGGTCCAAGGGTTAAATTAATAACACAAACCTTTTTTTTTGCATAAGGAGTGTATCGAAAAGTAGTTATAAACATTCGATGCGTTATTACGCATAAACTACTGTATATATTTTTAGCGTGTAAGCGCCATTTGCTTTGTTTACATGTCAAAAATGATTATTCGGTTCATTCATTTCCGTTGATAAAGTTGTATTCAAAATGTCGCGAATTGAATTTGAGACTAAAAGAAAATTCTGCACACTTGGTGCACCGAAAAGGGTGTTACTTACAACCAGATTGCGAAAGAGTAAATGTTCACCCTGCAAGTGTAAAACGCATCATCGAAAAGTTTGGTAAGGTGCTCCCTCAAGGATTTACCAAGAAGTGGCCGGAAACCCGGCTCCAGCAACCCCGATTTGGACCAAAAAGTTGTGGATTATATTCTACGGAACAAATCTGCCTCTACTCGCGATCTAGCCAAGAAGTTCAGGACCAGCATCGAAATGATTCAACGAATCAAGCGCAGGAATGACTTGAAGACGTAAAAAAAGCAGAAAGTGCCCAAACAAACTCCGGAACAAAAGTCTCGTGCCAAAACCAGGGCTCGAAAGCTGTACAGCTGCATTTTGGACAATGTCGACCAGTGCATTTTGATGGATGACGAAACATACGTTAAAGAAGATTCAAGAACGCTACCGGGGCCGCAGTTTTATACTAAATCTGTTGGGGAACGTGTGCCAACCGTAGATACGACTGTTGCGATGGAGAAATTCGGTCAGAAGGTGCTCATTTGGCAAGCTATTTGCACATGTGGCTTGCGTTCTTCAATTTTCTATACAAAAGGAACTATAAATGCTGAGATTTATCAAAAGAAATGTTTGAAGAACAGGTTGCTACCATTGTATAGAAAGCACCAGTCCCCTCCTCTCTTCTGGCCAGATTTGGCATCGGCACATTACGCCAAATCCACTCTACAGTGGCTGACGGAGAATAACATCAAGTTCGTAGAAAAAGACATCAACCCACCAAACTGTCCCCAGTTGCGACCGATCGAACGCTATTGGGCAATAGTCAAGCGTATATTTAAGAAGGATGGTACAGTGTCCCAAAACATGACCGATTTTAAGAAAAATTGGGCAGCGGCATCCAGGAAGTGCACAAAGGTCACTATGCAGAATTTGATGGCAGGTGTCAAATCAAAGGTACGGGCATTCTACAGAAATGAACATGATGACTAGTTTTTCCGTTTGGATCTTTTGTAAACATGTTAAGCTATAATAAACTGAAATAGTATGTTAATTTTAACCATGTTTTCATGCCTATTTTATTATTTGGAAGTTTATAACTACTTTTCGATACACTCCTTAAATAACACACACAAGCAAACAAAAATATTTTAACCAGATTCATTCAGAACAAAAACTATAAACGTGCCAGTTCTAATTATTTTTCATTCATTTAGTCGCTTGCGTTGCAAGGCTCGCACCGGGTTCAGCTAGTGAATAAATAAAATAAATTGTTTTCTATTGCTAGCGATGAATTTGACAAGAGTTCAATAAAAGTTTATAATAACAACAGACATAGAAACTCCTTCAACTAGTACATCAGAAAAAAAAAATGAATTCAACTTCTACTATTTTTTATTAGAATGTATCCGCTCACGTTAAAAATAAATTATTATTGAATGATTATTGGGTAAAGTTGTAAATCACAAACTTCCGCTTTCTTGTTATATAGAGACAGGAAAAAATCCCATGCCCCTTTAAATAAAATAGGAAAGATAACCTTAATGCCAATTTGAATTGAGCAGTAAACAGCAGATTTTGGCACTAAACAAGTCAATTATCACTTTGATAAGGTACTTGTTACGACTTATATGAAAGATGACATATGCGGAAGATGTTTTAAAAGTGTTGCTGGAAGCGAATCGTTAAAAAGCTCAAAGATTCATTTTATACATAGCTTTTGAGTGGCATTGGGTAGGTTCCCATATAGCAAAAATAAGCAAATTAAACCCCTAACATCTAAAATTGCCCTACGCGCTCGCATGGAGAAAGCGATTGAATCATGGTCGACTCGTTTATTCCGCCGCACAATGCTATGTTTGATAAGGATTCTACGCCTTTATAAATGTTAAAGTGCACACCGAATAGGTGCTTCCCATTCTTCCCATCCTCCCCGAATCGCAATTCACCTGCGTCAAATTTACCATTCATCAACATAGCTGGCCATGATTGCTTCCTCCAGCCAGCCTGACATCAGCATCATCGACTTCCGCATTCTTCACCATCCAGTTTTGTTTGTGTTTGTTTGTATATGTAGGTCACTGGTATTATGCCGCGCCGAAGGACCCATCTCCCGTCGCGCATTACGACGATTCTGAAAATAGAATGAGTAAACATTGGGCCAGCATTTTCATGAATGACACACTACGACGTGCAGACAATACAATGCCATACCCATTGCTCATGCGTGCCCCCAAACCCCCCCTCAATAGTCCATCGGTCCACATCTTGGTTGGAGTAACTCCGAGCATAATGTGGCAAGTTCGGGAAGCAGCACCAACACTCAAAGCAACGAGCACGAAGGCACGTACGCACGCACGGGAACAGCTCGGTTGCGTTGTTGCGCCTGGAAGGTATGCATACATCGTAGCTTGTTCCCGGATTTGTTCGTTCAGTGTTTACTAAGAGCTCGCGAAACGAAAACGGTTGTACCACACCTTCTGCCGTTGAGACGCAATTTTCATCCCATTATAGATGATCTGAAGTGCTTGAGTTTGTACGGATTTTGGAATTGTTGTCGACATTCATAACATTATGCCGACCAGTTGTAAGATATGGCTGCGAAACGACACCAACAAGGTGTACTTCTGTGGCGAGAAGTTGGAAGGCAATGTCGAGCTGACGGTATCCGAGCCGAAGCGGATGAACGGTAAACATGGACGTTTTTCCACATTTTCTCATAACGAGCAAAGTTTGCGTTTGGTTGAAATTCTGTTGAGTAACGTTGAGAAATGTGAATGGACACTGAATAGGTTGCAAATTTTCAACGTCATGTTTTTCCTCAATAAATAAATTGAATGGCGTTCTCAAATTCAACCAAATTAGGATCTATTGTTGATGCTGGAAATTTGCAGGAAAATGGGTGCGACTGCCTCGATTCTAGGGACGGGGGGTGGGGTGATTATATGTCCTGCAAGCACGAACAAGCTTAATGATAACCTCGGTGATAACATCAGTGAAACGTAGTTTTTTTTTCTCTCTTCTTTTTTCCTTCTCTCAAAGGTATAAGATTGATTATCGCTGGGGTGGCTACGGTGGATTGGTTCCACTACCGTGGACCAAAGAAGGCGACGCCATTCAAAGGAAGCGAAGCTTGCTTTGATTCGGAGATCGATTTACTGGGAGCAAATGGTAGGATTGGTGTGCATATATTTCCACAGCGGCTAAAAGCTGAACAAAGTCTACTAGCAAAAATCTTCATTATGAAACGTGAGACAACGTGTCGCCAGTTTTCGCTAGTTTTTTTTTCAGTTTTCAGCTAAAAAGACAATAAGAACAGTCGCTATTGAAATTAATTCTATTCTCAGGCGAAGAGATTGACGTGCCAGCAGGGACAACGTCGTACAGTTTCGACTGTTTTCTGCCGGATTCACTGCCTGCTACGTTCGAAGGCAAACACGGTCGGATTCAGTATATCATAACGGTTATCCTGCAACGGGCCGCAAAAGTCGACAAAACGTTTACGATCGATTTCATTGTGCTGAGAAATTTGGATTTGAACGCTGAACCTTCGGCGATTCGACGCCCAGCAAGAACGGAAACCAGCCAATCCTTCCGCTGCTGGCCGTGCCGATCCGGGCCGCTATTGGTTGAAATGCAAACTTCGGCTACCGGATATGTCGCTGGTCAGAGAATTCCAGTCATATTGGAGGTCAGCAATCGAAGTGGCTGTAAGATACATTCCATCCAAGTGAAATTGGTGATGGTCGTTTCGTACACTAGCGACACACCTCGGGTTAAGGTTAAAACCGTCCGCGAGGAAGTGGTTGGATCAGAGATAGAACAAGTAGAGGATCCAGACGTGGTAAGATACGAAGAAAGTCTCCTGGTACCTCCCACGCCGGTGACCAGTGCCAGTGATAGCTGTAAGATAATTCAAATCGTGTACGAACTGGAAGCGGAACTGGAAGTTGGAGCTTTGCATCAAACGATGAAGCTGAACATTCCCATCGTTATTGGAACGATTGCGCTGGATGCCGATCGACGGGAGTCTACCATAATGGAACTGGAATCGTAAACAACAAACACCTCTATGAATCCACGTTAACGTTTATACATCCTCGGCCTGAAATTGTCGAAGTAATATTATATTCATGTTTTACAAAGTATCGATGCTCGCTAGTCTAAATATACTCCACAGATTAATTTACGCTCAAGCGGTGACATGTTTTATTTGCTTCATCTTCGATAGTTGCGACCAAATCAATGGCGCAACTAGGGGGTAGGTGTTGGGAGGTTAGCCCCGAAATGTATTTAAGAAAGTAAAATATTTACTTATTATAATTCTGAATCGGTCAAATGGCTCCACTGGATTTCAGTTTCTTGGTCTTGCGCTCCGATCACGTCGTCTGGCATGTATAAGGTGATGATAAGATGAAGTTCCCCGGTCCATCAGTAATCTGGCTGGACGCCGTTAACTGATTAGCCTCCGCTTTCTTGCCATGTTGGTCTCATTTTGTAGTCACTGGGAAATGTGCTGGCGGTGTTCTCGTTGGCTAGTCTTACCTCCAGCTTTGCCAAACAGAAAAAGATAATGAATTTGAACAGGCTGCCAAACAGAAAAAGATAATGAATTATTTTTTCAAATTAATTTGATTATTTTGTTTTCTGTAGATTTTGTGAGCCTTTTGCTTCCGATTTTTTAAATTAATTATTTGCTTGTTGAACCAAATTGGATTTTTAGAGCAATAATTTCGTCGTCTTCTCGTGAGTGGAACTTCCTCTTGAACTGCACATTCAAGATTTTCTTGATCCTTTAAAATGGATTGCCAATTCGCTCTACTCAGTTTGAACTTAATGTTGTCATAATTAGCTTTCTTGTAATCAAATATATCCTCGTAATCACAGTCGTTGGAGTTGTGGTTCTTACGCACAAACACAGAATACTCGATTGCTGTGTGAAAAGCTTCATTTTTCCATAAAGGAGAGAGAGATTCACTAACACAGAAATCTTCATGTGTGTTTGTTAATAAAAAATCTAAGAAACAGTTTTGTAAATTTTTAACATGATTTATTTGGTGTGGTCCTAAAAATGCAATTTTCTCAAAAATAAATTGCAAAGTTTCATTGTCCGCAACGACTGGAAGTAGAATACTCTCATTTTCGAAATCGGGAATAAAATCTGCATTGCGTTGATTGAAATCACCATAGATATGAACTTTAAATTCGGGGGGAAAGGTTGATACGATTTCTTCTGCTGCTTGAAAGAAGATTTCATACGTTGACTTACAAGCTTGATCTGGTGGAAAATAAACTGTGACAAAAATATGAGTTTCACCATCGATATAGGTTTTTACCCATACATGCTCGAATTCTTTAAATTTTGGCGAAACAAGAAGATCCGAATTCAATTTTGCAGAAATTGCAATAAGAACTCTTTGGGTTAAAACTAAATCACGATCATCTCTGAAAAGATTATAATCACTACCAAAAACTTCCTCACTTTTCACACTTTCATTCCAACTTGTTTCAGTACCTAAAATTACCGAAAAAGATGAACTCAGTATATTCTTATGAATTTCGTTCATTTTTGACGCAGTTTTCATGCGATTAAAATTCTGACAATAAACCAGAATTTCAGTAGCAAGTGCTTCTGAAGAAATTGATGGTAGTTCGTCAAATCTAATTAATGATCTAATTACCCCTCTTTGATCTAGAGATGTCGTTAAATTATTATCATCGGGCTCTGGGAAATCGTCGTTTGGTCCTTCCTCTAAAGAGAGCGTCAATTTTTCGGAAAACACGAGTGCCTGCATCAACATGAAAACACTGACATCTGACATCTGCTTATGGGATTTCTCGATATGAGTGAAGAGCTTTATTAGCTGTTAACGTGAAACTCACCATGAAAGAGAAATATCAGATTGGGGAGAGAGGGCCAAATGGGTATTCACCACAGTAAAAATAGTGGGGTGAAAGGTTGATTTAATAGTTTTTTTTATTGTTTTTCAGTAGTGAAACCCGCATTAATCCACCGATGGTGAGACTGAACCCTTCTTACACTTCACCCGAATTACGAACTCAAATGTGGCCAATATGGTGCTGGATACATATTTTCATCAGAAATTCCAAGAAGATCCAGGAAAATTCAAACATTTAGTTTATAAAATGAACTATTTGTCAATCCTGAACATATTGTTTATCGAAGTGATTAAAATATTGACATTAAAAGTGTTTAACGACCTATTATATAAAAGAATAATTTACACAAATATTAGAAATTTCGTATATTTAGTCCACAGAATGAATTTTGATTATCAATACGGAATCAAGATGCTTAATAAATACTTAATACTTAATCGTCAAAATTGTGTAGTTATAGTAAATGGAAACTTTGTGTATTTTTCGAATACACTCGTTGCAATTCAAAACCACTCGAGCCAATCGATCCTGAATTCTATAGAGTCGCTTAGTGTGGCTAGTCCGCTGTATGTGCACAGAAAAAAATAATTAATTTTAACAAGCGCGTAAAATTTCCCCTCGTGTAATTCTAAGCCAAAGGAGCGTGAACAAGGATATTGCTGGCGATCTTTTATACAACTGGCTAAATTTAGGCGTTATCTGGCTTAAGTTTACATGAAATATCCCATTATTTTCTGCCAAATCTAGCAGTCCCTTTTTGTGCATTAGATAACGCAGAAAATTCAGTGTTTCTTTTTATCTGTGTGCTATATAATGCCCCAGATTTGACACAATAGAATGCAAGCGGCATCGATTGGTGTGAGTGGTACTGTTTGGTTTTGAACTGCAACGAGTATATTTTCATCTCACAATTCGTTGCTCTCGTTCTCTCAGGTATTGTTTTGGTCACATCTCCATGAAGGATTATCCAATCATAATGAAATTTTGACCAATTATTGAGAGATATCATAGCTTTGATTTGGCGTCAACAAAACTAAAATCGGTACACAAATAGATCAGTACATAATCGGGAGACTAAACTGTTTGATTACTATTATAATAGGCCGTCAAGTACTGTTTCGTTCATATCTTCGTAACGAAATGTCCGAATGAAAAAAAAATCAATAGCGTTCTATGGGAATGTTGTAGCTTCCATTTGCCGCCAACAGAACTGAAATCGGTTCACAGATGGCTGAGAAACTGATGTGACATTATTTGTAACACACACACACACACACACACACACACACACACACACACACACACACACACACACACACACACACACAGTTGTGGAAGTGGCGGACTTAGTCCGTGCTTTAACCTACCCCGCAGTGGGATGTTAGGCAAAAATGTCGTTGGTTCGAGTACCACTGTACACATGCCCTTTTCGCTCAATTTTCCTAAAACATCTGCTATGTTTCGAGCCTGCCGCACACTAGCGGAACTATCAAAAAACTTTCTCTTCATGTCTTTCACTCAGCCAAAACATTGTTGTTCACTCTTGGTGCCTCATGGTGATGAGCGAACATCTCCTTTAACATCATAATCGTTACTCCTCGCACGGAGAATATATAAAATAACAATTAATGTATATGAAAATACTTCCCTATCCTTCGCGCGCAATGGAAAAAAAGTTAAATTCAATGTATGTCAACAATTAACTGATAATGTTGATGTTTGAAATCAATGGTTGGTTCGTTAGTTTAGGTAGTCTTCCGCATAGCGAAAAACAATTGGCTATGTAGTCAAAACAATGTTTCGAATGTAAGATATAAAGGGTGATACGGTCAAAATTTGGTCAAGGGAAAACGCGTGTAAATCGGTGAAATCGTTTATTTAAAAAATCAAATTAAATTTCTTTTTCAAGTTCAATTAGTATAAAATTCAGGAAAAATATTCAGTTAGGCTTCCGCTTTTCCAAATCCGAATTGCCGGGCCTTACGCTTGACCCTGCCATCAGATTTTGTACAGCCACCTTGTCCACCTTCTTCGCCGCAGAAAGCCAGTTTGCCTTGAACTGCTGCTCGTCCTTAGCAGTTTTTTGGTCTTCTTTAGGTTCCGCTTGACAATAGCCCAGTATTTCTCAATTGGGCGGAGCTCTGGCGTGTTGGGAGGGTTCTTGTCGCTTGGGAACCACCTGCACGTTGTTGGCGGCGTACCACTCCATGGCCTTTTTACCGTAATGGCAAGATGCCAAATCCGGCCAAAACAGTACGGAACAACCGTGTTTCTTCAGGAAAGGCAGCAGACGTTTATTCAAACACTCTTTCACGTAAATTTCTTGGTTGACAGTCCCGGAAGCTATGAAAATGCTGCTTTTCAAGCCACAGGTACAGATGGCTTGCCAAACCAGATATTTCTTTGCGAACTTTGACAGTTTCGTGTGCTTGAAAATATCTGCTACCTTTCCCCTTCCTTTTGCCGGATAAAACTCCTGTCCCGGAAGCTGCTTGTAGTCGGCTTTGACGTAGGTTTCGTCGTCCATTACCACGCAGTCAAACTTCGTCAGCATCGTCGTGTACAGCCTCCGGGATCGCGCTTTGGCCGTCGTATTTTGTTTATCATCGCGATTTGGAGTCACTACCTTCTTGTAAGTCGATAGTCCGGCTCGTTTTTGGCTCGATGCACGGTTGTAGACGATACACCCAGCTTATTTGCGGCATCTCGGAAGATAGGTTAGGGTTTCGCTTGAAACTACCGGCAACTCTCTTTGTCGTCTCAGCGGCTTCCGGTTTTCGATTTCCCCCGATCCAGACTTCCTGGCTGTCGACAAACGTTCCCCAAACACTTTAATTATATTTGTAACGGTTGATTTGGCAACTTTTAGCGATTTTGCCAACTTTGCGTGCGAGTAGCTCGGATTTTCGCGATGCGCGAGCAAAATTTTGATACGCTGCTCTTCTTGCTCGGACGGCATTTTGACAACTGAAGAGTGAATTCCAAAATCAAAATAGGAGCAACATTCTACACACACACACCTTCAAAATGAGGGGTGTTCAGGTTTTTAAATGCAAAATTGAAAGAAATACGTCAAGTTGATATTGACCAAATTTTGACCGTATCGCCCTTTATTATCACATTTATTGTTATTGTTATTATTATTAAATAGTTTAATCTTATTTTTACCATATAACCTCTACATTTACAACACATATTGTTAATGTATCCCATATTGTCATTGAAAGGTTTTTCGGCACATTTGAGCCGCCGACCAAAGATATCTATAAATTATTCAATAATATAAAAGCAAGTAGGGTAAAATCAGCCATATCTTTGTTCACAGAGCCGTGCAGTAGATGAAGCAACTTTTAATCGATTCTCCAAAAAAAATTATATAGGACTAGCCTTATTAGATTTTTCAGAAAATTTTACGTAGGACTAGCCTTATTTGGTTGATCTTGAGCCACTCCAAGCAAAGATATCTATAAACTATTCAAGAATACAAGGGGAAGTGAGGTAAAACTAGCCATATCTTTCGTTCACAGAGCCGTGCGGTAGTTGAAATTTCACATGGGACTAGCACTATTTTGTTGATCTTAAGCCTCTCCGAGCAAATATGTCTATTAATTACTCATAAATATAGGGGGAAGTGGGGTAAAATCTGCCATATCTTCGTTCATAGAGCCTTGCGGTTATTAAAACTACTTTTACTCGGTTTCTTAGGAAATTTAACATTGGACTTGACTTATTTTGCTGATCTTGAGCGACTCCGAGCAAAGATATCTATAAATTATTCAATAATATAAGGGGAAGTGGGGTAAATTCAGCCATATCTGTGTTCAAAGAGCCGCGCGGTAAATGAAACAACTTCTATTCGATTCTTCAAAAAAAAAATACAAAGAATAAGCTTCATTTGGTTGATCTTTGGCCACTCCAAGCAAAGATATCTATAAACTATTCAAAAATGCAAGGGAAAATGGGGTAAAACCAGTCATATCTTCGTTCACAAAGCCGTGCGGTAGCTGAAACAGCTTTTATTCTATTTTCCAGGAAATGAGACTAGCACTATTTGGTTGATCTTGAGCCTCTGCGTGCAAAGATGTCTACAAATTATTCAAAAATATAAGGGGAAGTGGGGTAAAATAAGCTTTATAACTCCACAACCATATCCGTGCGGTGATTGAAACCAGTTCTATTCGATTTCCCAGACAATTTCCAAGCGGAAATGGCCTTGTTTACTAGCCGCGCTTTCTTCTTCTTCTTGTTGTTGTGAGCTTGGCAGCTCAAAGGGCCAGTTGCTAAGACTATATGCCCTACCTATCATACTGTTTCTAGATCCGTCGTTCTAGAAACTGAACTTCGCTTTTCTGGTAAATTCAACAACTTATTTCAGTATGTATGCTTTCTTATTTGCAATGGCTTCCTCTAAAATTTGAGATAGGCTAGCGTAGTTTCCATCGAAATCAAATTCACTTCTGAGCGTTCCAAATCTTGGACAGTATAATATCACATGCTCTGCAGTTTCAGCTTCGTCGCAAATCTCACAGTTTGGAACCAGAAGGATTTTCATTTTATGAAGCCAATAGTTTGAATAGTCATGCCCGCTAATCAATCTGTTTAATAACCTGACGACTGAGCCACTCATATCTAATCCTGCGTACCACGGTGTATACGAAAACTTTCCTTAAATTTCGAAGATTTTTTTACCTTTCTCAGTTGAATAGTCTTGATACCATTTTTCCGTTGCTTCCGCTTTACATTTCTTAAGGTAAAGATGTGCGTCCTTCAACAGTATCTGGTTTTGATAAATCATCGAGGACTTTGATAAGCCTTTTTTGGCTAAAGAATCCGCGATTTCATTGCCTGCTAACTCCACATGACTGGGGATCCATTGAAAATCAATTCTATATTTTTGCGCTATTTCCATCGAATCGAACATTGGGATCGCAGCAAGCCGTGCTTTGAAACTGACGTATTTGCTTTTGCTGCGTCGTTTTCGCGAAAAAAATCAAACAATAATTCGTAATTTAACTTTAACTAACAGTGAAATCATAAAATATTCGCGTGCTTTGGGAAACCTGTAGCGAATACAATCGATTCCCATCCGAAATGTGTGAGTGTCGGTAGTATTTCCACATTTTGTGGTTTTTTGTGCTGCGCCCCCGCACCCGGAAGAGGAGTTACATCAGCTTAGTTTTGCTTATTAGTGGTAGTATTGAGACATCCGGACATACATTATTAGGTTTGAGCGTTTGACCGCTTTGTCGCGAGTGAATCGATGATTATTAGCAGTTTTGAAGTTCGATATAGAGTGGCCTCGTATCGGGCATTTGATTATTGGCAGAGTGTGGAGTGCAAAAAAAGAAGACCAGTGCGTGTAGAAAACGGCCATTTGCTTATCAGAAGCAGCAAACGAAGACAATGCGCATGCGGGCGGGAAAGGCTGCCACATAATTTCAGATGCGTTCACCATGTGGTGTACAGAGTTTTCTTATGCAGGTTACATATATAACGGGCGGTTTGGCTTTTTTGTGCTTATTTTGTCGGAAGTGCATGAAATTAATTACGAGGCAACGTCGAGAATTTTTATGTTTACGAATGAACAAGAGAGTGTAACGAAGGAAGCGGCAATTGATGAGATGTATCTGACTAGAACTATATAACGTCAACCTTATTTTTAAATAATACCAAATACGTGCCTGGCAAAAATAAAAATAATATATATATATATATATATATATATATATATATATATATATATATATATATATATATATATATATATATTTATATATATATATATATATATATATATATATATATATATATATAAATATATATTGTGAATCACTAAATACGCGTCAATCAAGCATTGCACATACGCTTGATTGAAAGTTTCAGTATGTCACTACTGGAGCGGGGCTTATTGTGTACGAAGATAGCTTCGGAATGCTTGCGTTCTTGAAATGGGCTATTGAAGTCACGGTAGAGCTGTCACCTTCTAATTCCCGGATTTAAGCTTTTTGCAACTGTATAAACAGCAAATATGAAACAGTTCCAGGAAGATTCTATCCATAATACCGCTGCCAGACAGTGGGAATTAGATTGTAAACACACACACACATTTCCATCGTATCGAACATTGTCTTGTGCTCCAAAAACATGAGTTCTAGAAATGTAAGCTTGTCGACATATGGGTCTTCCTGATCTTTTTCCCTGGGCGTTTTTAATTGCTTGGCAATAACGTTATTTCTGGAGATATTTCTGCCCTAGCTGTTAAATACTCCAACCTTAATCTTATGGGATCCTGTCCACTGACAGCGTATAGAATATTCAATGGTGTTGATCGTGTTAAACCAGTCGCATGCCTCAAGCATTGATTGTTGATGACCTCCAATTTTCTTATATTTGTTTCACATGCGTTGTTATGTGCTGTACACCCAAACTCTGCAGCACTCCGAATGAGCGATTCGTAGATTTTAATCATCACTTGTGGGTGGCTGCCTTTTTTTATTCCGGAAATAAATTTCAGCATGTTCTGCCTATCTCGTAATTTTTCGCTTAGTGTTCTAATGTGTCCACCAAAGCTTAAAGAGCGATCTATTATGACTCCGACGTATTTTATATTTCGGACTGTTTCTATCGTTTGTTCATTGATTTTGATTGACAGTTGCTTGTTGTTTACTTGAAACAATACTGCTTTTTGTGCGTTAATTTTAAAATTTAGGTCATTTGTTATGGATACGAACTGATCTATGTAATGTTGCGCCTTTGTGTTGAACTCTTCGAATTTTTTGGCTTTCACAAGGATGCCAAAATCGTCGGAAAACTGTACCAGAACTACGCCCTCAACTGCGATGTTGTGTAATCTCAGTGTGTACAGGTTAAAAAGCGTCGGCGACATAACATCACCTTGCGGCAATCCATTACTAACAACTCTTTCAATTGTTCTTTCTCGCATTGTGAGCTGCAGTGTACGGTTTTTCAAAAACGAGTCTACCCAAATTTGTATTTCATTTGGAATTAGAAGTTCCGAAAAAATTTCATTTAGTTTGTCTGATCGTACTGCATTGAATGCATTGGATAAATCTATTGCAATAAGCGCTAAAACATTACCGTCCCTTTTTGCTTTCTTGATTTCGTTGATCACGTACGACACACATGTATCTGTAGACCGATGTCTCCTAAACCCAAAAGAAGTCTCTGGCAATAAATTCCTTTCTTCTATAAAACATTGTAGAAGGCGAAGTACTGCCGTGTTTGCGACTTTCGTAATTGTTGGGAGCAATGATAAAGGTCCTTTAACCTTCCGGAGTGGCTTGATCTCTACCAGGTTTTGGTATTGCTACAATCTTGATCATTTTCATCTAGTCGCTCATAGATCCCCTAAACCACATATTGTTAATGTCTCTGACAATTCCAGCCTTGACCTGCGGGCTTAAGAAGGTTAAAGTTTCGTAAGAGATAAGATCTACTCCCGGAGTCGATTTTTGGTTTTTAGATGTCACAATATAGTCCCAACTCTCGCTAGACAACACGGGATAATCAACTACCTTCCCGTACTCTGGTGCCATCACGATGTTGTTTTTTTCGAAGCGTGTATCTAGAAAACGTTCTGCAGCTTCCCTATTATCGAACAGCAGTTTGTTTTCTCTTCTCCGCGCCTTGTGACCAGTTAGCTTCCTTACCTTGTTCCCCAATTCCTTAGAAGTCATGAATGGATTTATCTCGTTTGGAAAATTCTCAAACTTCTTCCGTATTCCGTCTCGTTTAAGTCGTTGAAAAACCGCCGCTTTTTTCTTAAATGTTATCAGGTTCTGTTAACTAGAGATACGATTAAAACTTCGACGTGCTTCAGTTTTTTCCTTCCACGCCTGATCGACTTCAGTAGACCACCAGTATTTCGGCGATCGTTTACTTGTGAACATGTTTTCCTTGTTTATTTTCCTGCTATGTCTCTTCAGATCTTCTACATTTTGAATCTCTGTGGCATCCAGCGCTGCTATCTGCCTTAGTGCATTCTGTGGGTTAACATACATTTGAGTATTTGCCATATCATCTATCTTGATTATCATTTCTATTGCCATCTGATGACTTCCAATACTAAAGTCCGTAACCGCCCACGTATTCTGATAAATAATGGTTGTGCATAGACTAATGTCTATTGCACTGGGTCTTCTATCCATCTGAATCGGCACAAACGTTGGTGAGCCATCATTACAAATAACGAAGTTAGAATTTCCAGTGAGCTCGGATTAAAAGTTTCCTCTGGCATCGCAGCGTTCATTCCGCCACGCATAATGGTGGGCGTTAAAGTCGCCTCCAATAATGATTTTTGTGAACTGATCCGAAAATTGTATAATTGCTTTAGTATCCTTTTCAAAATTCTCCGTAGAAATTGAGGGACTAACGTATACGGATATAACAGTAGTATTGTTAGCTAATATAGTAACACATACTACTTGGGGTTGGTTAATGTACTATATAGTTGTATTTATTCGATACAAGCAATGCTGTGCCTCCATATCCATCATATCGAGAATTGGTAATAGTATAGTAACCAGTTATATTGTATTTATTAGTGTTCTCGTAAATAATATTCGTCCATACCTCTGACATAATGCCAATGTCAATTCCGCTTCCAGTCAATGTTCGATGTATTTCCATCTTATTTTTATATAAACTTTGAACATTGCATTGTAGAATATTCAATTCCATTGTTTATTCAATAAATAATTTCAATTCTTACCTTTTACTTTCTGTCGCCAACTTCAATGCATTTTCCCACCTCTCTGGTTGTCCTACGACGTGTGTGTTGTTGAGTCCAGCACCAGTCTGGTTGCTGATGTTCGATGCGACCAGCTTATTTCGCTCTTCGGTGACTTTTTGCGCCTTGGTTACCTGTATCTTTTTCCTGGCCCGCTTTCCGTATGACGAATTAGCTTTTTGTTGATCTTTCATTTCCTTTTCAATTTCAAAGGCAGCTTTGATCGTCTTTCGTTCTTGATTTGTCCTAATCCAATCTTCGCGAAGTGGGTTCATCCACTTGAAGCTACCTCCAGTCATATCTGCGAATGTTTCTTCAAGCCGAAGGAATTCCTCCAGATGGCTCAACGGTTCATAGAGATTCTTTGATGAAATTGGAATGATCTCACGTGCTTCTGTATATGTGATGTTCTTACGTGCCATTAATCCTTTGATCCTATTTTGCCTTTCCCGTTCCGGACATTTGTCGTCTTTTGAAGCATGTTCTGCCAAATTGCAATTCGCACACTTTACCCTCTTTTGACAGTTTTCATACTCCTCGCTTGTCTCATGTTGTTCCGTGGATTTATCACATCGACGACGGCCTCTGCAATTCGATTCTCGATGATTAAATCTCAAACAGTTTGCGCAGAAAACTATTCTTTGATAGAATGGACGAACCATACTTTTGCAGCAAAACAACTTCACAAACCCAGGCAGTTGATTACTCCTGAATGTCACACTAACTCTGTTGTTGGAATCTGTCCGAAGTACGAGTCAACGTCGTACGCTCTGAATGGGTACGTCACATTCACGCCATCATAATTCCTTATCAGGATGTCCTCTGGTATCCCAATACGCCATTAACTGATACCAGGTGTCGGCCGTACGCTTTGTAGAGTATCCGCCGCTTTCCATCCATCAACAAATTTGCTTTGAGTAATCATAACATACCATGATTCTATTTCTTCTGGCATATTTTATATCCGTCACGTAGTTCTTGAATTCTTCTTCCTTTCGGATCATTAGACCCACCGCGAATTTGTTAATCTTTGTTTTTCAGCTCCATGTACACTCTGTATGGTGGGCTGTCTCGGCATATGTAGGTATAATTCGGTTGTCGTTCTATGTTCTCGATGAGCCTGCCTTTGCCAAGTTGTTTTTCGGTGTCTCCTTTGCACAGTCCGATTCCGATCCATCTCTACACGGAGAAAAAAATAAAGTCATATCAATAATATTCCGGTCCCGATCAAGCATATTTGTGCATTGACTTTTATATAATACTTTTTTGAGATTGTTTCACGCATAATACAATAGATCGAAGAATAATGGAAGCTTCAATTAAACAGAATTGATGATCTAATAAGAGCATGAAATAGGGTTGCATCAACCATATTATGCTAACATCAACAATATTCATTGTTGATGATTTGACAGCTCTCTGATTCTCATGATAAATTCAATAATGTTTATGTTTAATTTGACCTTATTTTGAGGGTTGAACTAGTGGTATCGGATGGTTGGTTTAAGCATACACAGAGATTCGTTCAAATGATGTTATGGTTGGTTCCAAAAATCAAAAAAATCGTTAAATTTACGATAAAAGTTCCTATAATGGTGGTATTTTAGTGCAATATGTTCTAATTGGAACATTTTGCACTAAAATACCACCATTATAGGAACGTTTACTCAATTAGCACATATTCTTTGGATATTACGAAATTAAACAACATATAACAATGTTTGAAAATTGGAAATATCATTCTTATCAACATGCGACCCTAAAAGTGGACAGCAAACTGTTCCACAGTTGGAAAAATACTTTTCAAATCTGTGGCTCGATGAGCAAGCTCCTCGCGCGTCAATCTGCCAAACTCATCGACAAAATCGTCGATGATTAGGTGGGTAACAAAAATTCGATCCTTCCGTGCGCTTCGCAAATCAACCGCCCTTTTTTTTCACCTATTGATCAGAGCTTGCGCCGTCCATTGTTGCCGCGGCAGATTACCGAGCGCAACTCTCGGTGGATCAGATGTCTGAATATTTCTGCCTTTCAGCGGCGAGGATACTGGTGGTAATCCCTACGGAGTAAATTGCACATGACTTACTATTTTTCGAAATGAAAATGATGAGCAAATTACCAGAGACCGACGCCAGTTATTCAATCCTCGGATGCACTTGGTTCGGTCTGCTAGTCGCGGTGGACTTCTTCACGCTCGATTAATTGTAGCGCATCAATATCGTACCCGTTAGCTGAAATCAAATTTCATTAAAACTACTTTAAAGAATAGTTACCATTTGCTTACATACCTACAAACTCTTCGATGCCCGCCGCGGATAATCCAAATGATTTCAATATTTCTACCACTTCTTCGTCAACATAAAACTCTTCAACCAGGTCGTCGTCCAAGTCAACCGAGTGATCTGCCGCCGCCATGATATTTTTTTTCCTTCGCTTTGTCGTTGAGTGCGTATGGCAGCCACGAGGCTCAGTAGAGCTGCTATATGCCCAATTTAACTTTCCAGTATGAGTGATTCAACGATAAACACGGATTCAAATAATGACATGTATGCTTCATTTAAGCATTTAATGGTTGATGTTCAATAACGTTGATTCAAATGAAATATATGCTTGATGTAAACATCAAATCATTTTCAAACAACCATTTAAATTAACTATGTCAAGAATATCTTCGAAGCTTGGGATAACTATGGCAAAGGTTATATCAATCATGCATCATATCTGTCCGTGTATGGGCGTCAGGGTCCGGGAGATCTTTCATCTCTTCCATTTCTCCTGAACTCACGGTCAGACTTCTTTTCTTTTTTCTTCTTTTTCAAACTTTTCACAAGCCAATATGGCGTCCTTTTCGCCGAACGAAATTAGATTTTCACTGTTAGTTTCTGTTCTTTTGACACTTTCCACATAAAACTATAATTCTAGACAAAATAGTCAAATGGTCGAAAGTAACATTTGTAAATAATGACTTCTAGCGTATTTTTCTGGGATCTCCCCCGAACCAAATGGCACCAGAAATATATAAAAGGAGTAATTACTTTCCCGTTGGTAGTGGATGTAGATGTTAGCAACCTGGCATTTCCAGAAAATTTACGTTTTTAGTCATTGTTTACAAATGTTACTTTCGACCTTTTGACGATTTTGTCTAGAATTCTTCTCCACAGTCAATACACCCTTTTCAATTCAATTCCCCATTTGCGCTTTGTATGAAGTATTCCGTAAAACAAAACCAAATTTTTTGACGATTCTTCGCTTTAGTGCATCAACTCTTCGATGGACGAAAATGTGAAGCCGCGCTTGAAAGCGACAAAAGGTACCGATTTTATCCTTAGTTTTCATCAGTTCTAGCTCCCTGTACAGTGGTTGGTTTTGTTTGTGCCCTATCTAATCAAACCAAGGCAAGGCGACATGTTGGCCATCATACTTAATGATCGTTGCATGAGTAATAATCGCTGAAGAAATGCTATGATACACCTAATGCTATGCTACGCTAAACATTTCAAGAAGAAGTACCTCAAGTTTTGTTCATGAAAAATATGTTTATATTTATATGTTTGTTTCTCTCCATTTCGACGATCCATCGAACACAACGAACGACTTTTTATGCGAACGCTTGTGAGAAAAAGTTCTTCGTTTCGAGATCCAAAATACGGCCCCTGGCCCTGATTACGTTTATCGTTTAACGCGTTTCGCTTGCATCTAAGGAAGACAAAATATCAGGACCAAATGTCCATAATAAACGTTCATTGCGATCTCCAGGTGGTAATCAGATACATGTAGTTGGCATCGGAAGATTTATCATTTAAATATAACAAACTCTGTAAAACATCTATAGAGTCAAGAATGTTACTCGGAAAATGTTCGGACATCACCAAGTTAACTGGCAATAAGGCTTGCTTCATTTAGAATTGGAACAAGCTTTTGCTCATATTGTGGCGCTCCTGGTGGACGGATTTGGAAGTTCTTGTCGGGAATTTTGTCATCTTCACGTATGTATTTTTGACATTCCGCAAATCGACTGTACTTTGTAAACAATCAACATGGAAGCCGAAAAAAGGAAAAAAATGTGCACAGTTATTTGGAAAATCCATTGTGGTCTGCATCTAGGCTAGCTAAACAGCTGAAATTGCCCAGAAATACCGTATGGCGCGTTATCAAACGGTATAAGGAAACATTGACGACGATTCGGAAGGCTCAAGCCAATCGTCGTAGTGGAACTGTCGACCGGAAACTGCGTGGTAAGATTTTGAAGACGATTAAGAGGAATCCCAATCTGTCGGACCGTGATTTGGCCAGAAAATTCGGTGCTGCCCATAGTATCGTGAGGAGAACTCGACTCCGGGAAGGAATCAAGTCGTATCGACCTAGCAAACAGCCAAATTGGACCATAAAACAGAATAGTGTGGCCAAAATCCGTGCTCGGAAGCTATACGACCAGGTGCTGACCAAGTTCGACGGATGTCTTCTGATGGACGATGAAACCTATGTCAAGGCTGACTTCGGGCAAATCCCAGGTCAAAAATTTTACTTGGCAACGGCTCGGGGGGATGCAGCCAAATTTAAATTTGTTTTTGCCGACAAATTTGCACGAAAATTCATAATTTGGCAGGGCATTTGCAGCTGTGGCAAAAAAACGAAAGTTTTCGTTACAAATAAGACAATGACGTCGGAACTATGCCAAAAAGAGTGTCTCCAAAAACGAATTTTGCCGTTCATTCGATCCCACGACCATCCCGTAATGTTTTGGCCAGATTTGGCAAGCTGTCATTACAGCAAAGTCGTTCAAGAATGGTATGCAGAGAAAGGGGTCAGGTTGTTCCGAAAAACCTTAACCCAGCAACTGCCCCAGTTCCGCCCTATTGAGAAATACTGGGCAATCATGAAGAGCAGACTCAAGGCAAAGGGAAAGGTTGTCAAAGACATCAATCAGATGAAGACCTGGTGGAATAAGATAGCTAAAACGATGGACGAAGAAGGTGTGCGCCGCCTAATAGAGCCGTGTTACAGGAAAAATTCGAGAATTCCTTCGAAACCGTGACGAATAATTTTATCCGTATTTTTTCTTAAGAGTATGAAGAAAACGCTACATTTGTATAAAAAAGGATCTTGAATTCAATAATAAATAACTGAAATACAGGCAATTGTTTTTGTTTCAATTCTATCTGAAGCAAGCTTTATTACCTCCCTTGCATTATCGCTTTAGTTATATATTATCGAGCTTAGCATGTAAACATTGGCGTTCAAAACACATTTCTAAGTAGTTAACGTTATCGGGATGAGATGAAAAGTGTTCATTCAACGCTTTAACAAATCCAGCTGCACAACACACACACAGACACAAACACATTGTGCATCAATTTTAATCAAAATGGAAGTATCTCGCATAACATTCAAAAAAGGCCTATCTTTGTGAATTGATTCTATTCATGAACATTATCTTTGGTTTACCAAGGCTAAACAATTGAATTTGTGGCACAACCCACAGCTTAGATCGAGAGCAGACGATGTTAATGTGCATATTGAACAATATATTCCGTGTAAAATGCTTTTGCAGCCGCGATATTCATAGAAGAGAAACTCGATGAAGAGAATCGATCAATAGGCCTTTAAAATGGTACGGGGATATATTCTATGCACGAACAAAACAACACTATTTTACGTACCAACTGCTACATACTAACGTTCATTGCACGGCATAAGTAGTAAGCTAGAGTGGTGTTCGTGAATGCATCGTGAGAATTACATTGGCCTGCTCAGAATAGCGTTTCTCTCAAATGTTTCGTTTATTAGTATGTCGCGACCGGCCCGGCAAGACAGAATCGGTCTCACGCTTATCCGCGAAGCCAATGTAAACAGTGGAATCATCAGCCCAAGCAAAGCTCTTCTTCTATAGATGGCTGGCATTGCGAGATCAAGTTCGACAACAACCCACTGGGAATCTACCATGCCGGTCATCGCTATTCCGGGACGGTCGAGACTTCGTCTGGATAAACCGAAAACGGTCAATGGTATGTGAGTGATGTAACTTGACAGGTGGGCTAAATAATTGGAACGAATCACATCTTCTACCAACAGGATTTTATTTAGTCATATCCGGTTGTGCTGAGATTGAATGTGAAAATGAAACCGATCAGAGGGATACGTACAGAGGCAATGAGGAGCTGCTTCGCTGCACCGATATTGCTTCGATTACCCAAAGCAAGGGTACGTCGATATAGCAGTTGGGTTGAAGTGAAGTGTTATTCTCGCTCTCTTTCGTTTGTAGGAGGCGCAATCGAGATACCCAACGGTACTCACGTACAATTTTCATGTGTGCTTCCACCACACTTGCCTACTTCGTTTGAGGACAGTACCGGAAAAATTCGATACATTGTTTGTGCCACTCTTGACCGGCCATGGAAATTCAATCAGACTTGTAAGGTGGCATTCACGGTGCTCTCAAATCGCTGGATCTCAACCAGATCCTGGGTGAAGCAACCGAAAGTATAGAACTGACAAAACCTTCTGCTGTTGGCCTTGTAAATCACGTCTCTATTTATAACCGTCGAAACACCTGCTACCAGGATACGTTCCTGGCAGAAAATTCCCATCACCTATTACCTAACAATACCAGCAATGTGGGACAGCGGTGTTAAAGTGCCTCGATCGAACGGAATCTTACATCAGCCAGTCACCAATTGAGAAAACTAGGATGGTTGTTAAAACAATTACAAGCCTATCAACTTCTGTGACAAACGACAAATATGCCCGACTCATTCTACAGCTGCAAATTCCTTCCGTTGCACCTACTGGCAAATGTTCCGTTCTCGCCATCGACTACGAGCTGAACGATAATGTGCGGTGAAAGTTGTCGCCTAAATCTCGCAAATAGAAATCCCCTCAAAATTGGAACTCGTTCCGCTACTGACGGTGGCGATGACGACTTCAACGCCATCTTCGTCAATGGGAGCAAATGCTAACTACGGATCGTTTGATGAAAGTCCGCTCAACGGCTCCACCTCCACTCAGCCAACTTTGATGACCTTCGTAAGTTTACAGTCGTTGCTTGAGTTGTAAATGATTTGCCTTTTCAATCAGAATGTACTTTGTTTTGCAGCTCCTCCAGTTATGAAGAAGCGATACGCATGGAACAGGTATGGTGAATGTATTGATGGCCGATGCGATTGGATTTCAACCGTACGTCCGAGATATCGGTTTACAGTTCCAGTAGTTCCGCGAAATCTTGAACGCATTTTTTATTCGTATGATGGTTAGGGCATAACAGAATCAAAGCCCTTATCAGGTGGTCTAATGGTGAAGATGCATATTGTAAAAGTGATAATCGAATTCGTAATATATATTTTCTTATGTTCTTCTTGATACCAGTAATATTTCTGCATCAGTTAATTGTGTAATATATATCATACTATACCACCGTGGAAAGTCTATACATTTCTTGCTCGAAAATTTCTAGACCCGCAGGTCCCAGCAACCCCCAGCATGCTCGTGACTGAATTAAGAAAAGTCGCCAGGTGAGTTTGCATCTTTAGGCATCTTTCTACGCATTTTTGTACACACCACAATTTTAGTAAACAATGATACAAATGACATTCTCACCGAAAGATTTGGTTAAGAATAAAAAATCGCCGCGTATCTGCCTGTAGACGCTCCTAACTGCATTCACAAAATCATTGTTCTGACAAATCGAACTTTTAGACCGGAGACTTGAATTTTTCAGCAAGAGTTGCGCATGAGTTGAATTTTGCTTTATGTAAAAAGTAAATGTTTCGCTTCCTTATTCGGTCGGGCCAAAGCCAACGCATTGTTGTAGCAGTAAATGTGCGCGGCATAAGCAACCAACCACATTGCTGGCTGGCCCTTATGCACGCCATGCATCGCTAGTTGCTGGCGAATCGCTCAGCAAACGCCTAACCTCGGCAACGTAGGTTTGTTCATTGCAATAAATTTTCATTTAGCCGCCGGCGGGCGCTGGGAGTGCCGGCTGCTGGAAACGGACTTTGAGCGGACGGATCAACGCGGTTGCTCTACCGATCATCGAGAGGCTCATGGGCTGTGAAAAACAAGGCAATGGGCGTTCGCTATGAAATGACGCTCATCCGTGAAGACCGTGCGCCAGGTCGCCGACTGGAAGGCCACATTAGGTTTCGCCGAGCGATCTCACAACACTAGCGTGCTGCTCAGCACGTATAGATCGATTTGTTTATTGTTTTTCAACGCCGAGATCAATCGTCAAAATGTTCAGGTTGACAACGGTTTGCTTAAGCCAACCAGCAAACGACTGTATTAGTGGTGCACACAATACGACCGACGGCAAAGAAACAGGTGATATTGTTACCTGAGTTGTGTCTGGAGACGACGAACAGTCTGGTCCAGACGAAGGACGCCCAGGAAGCCTGGGAAGGTATCGCATTTCCCCAGGACAACGGTCTAACGCGAAAAATCGGGCTGTTGAGGAAGCTAATGCCTGATCTGGTAGATCAGCCGCGGCAGTGGAATCGTACGTTGACAAGCTGATGTCCACGGTACATAAACTTGCGGGACCGGTTTTTAAGGTCGACGACCTGCGTGCTGATGCGTTGTTGCTGATGGGGCTCGAGCATTATAACCCATGATAATGGGATCAGGTTCGGGTACTGCGTTGACGTCGGACGCGGTGAAGGCAAAATGGTTGTATTGATTCTGTGCCACGTGCCACATGACCTGGAGTGGTAATGATTTTCGTGAAGCAACACCACAGGCACACGTGGTGGGAACGGCGAACAACGGCAGTATTACGTCAGTCGCATGGGTTCAGCCGTCGGGAGCTCAGCGAAGGCTCCATCGAGGTGAAGGAAGTGCCGTAGATCTCGAACTGGCTACCAATGTCCTTTCGATCAAAGATATAGTTTTCAGCGGAATTGACGGTAGTTCGATGATATTGGCGTGAAGTTCGCGAGAACGATGGCAACGTGATCGCATCTGGTACACTGGTAGGTGGTCTGTGTATGTTGAACCGAAGAATGAGTAGGTGCTATTCACTCCGGAGCATCAACGCATTTGGCACAGACGGCTCGGTCACCCATTCCGTCAAAGCTTACGGAAGCTGGCAGATGGTAAGACGGCATTGAATTGCAAAACGACGTCATCCCAGAGTGTATCGCTTGTATCGAGGGTGTTGCCAGCATAATCCATTTCCTTCCAGTGGGTCGCGAGCCGAAGGGCTACTGGATTTAGTCCACTCGACTGGTTAATCCATCGGAAGTTCTTCTCGGTGGCAGCCGTTACGTGATGACGTTTATCGAAGATGCGAGTCGAAGGTGTTCCTCTATTTCGGAACAAAATAAAGTGATGAAGAGCAGCACCAAGTTCAAGTCTACGGCCGAACGGCAAACAGAAAGGAAGCTGAAGGTTCTGAGAACGGACCACGGCACCGAATACGTCAACGCATCCTTTAGAAGCAGTACTGTGAAGATAGAGTGCGCCACAAAAGACAGCGTCCGTAACACCCTGAACAAAACGTAGGTAGCGGAAAGATGAACCGACACCATCGAAATGCCAGAAGCATGCTGAATGATCGCGCCTGCTGAAGTGGTCTTGGTCGAGGCGGTTTCAACAGCAGCGTACCTCGTCAATAGAAGCCCGACAAGATCACTCGAGACGACACCGTGGAAGAAGCTTGGACTGGTAAGAAACCCGATCATGGACATCTGAGGGTTTTCGGTCGCTAGCTTCGTCCATGTCTGAAAGAACGAAGAAAGAAGTTCGACGCCAAATCCTTGAAAGCAATTTTCGTGGATATGCCGGGGAAGGTACCAGGGGTAATGGGAGTGATCCAATCAAGCGTGATATCCGGATTAGCCGCGATGTAATTGTTCAGAGGGAGAACTGCAAAGTTTTACACTGAAATGAAGAGATGCGGAAAGAGGCAGTTCATGGAGCTGTACCAATCGATGGAGCCGAAATGGTGAAGGGATCGTCACCTGGTTTTAGAACCGATTGCCAGTGACGGTGATGGTTCTGACAATAAAGATGATGACTTTCAACATGCGACAAAGCACTCAAGTGATCCACTTTGATGATACAGCACCAGAGTTCGCGCTCCCGCCGGTTCTGAGGACCAGTTCGATGAGCAGGTTTAGACGCAGCGACTGGGAGCGCTTAATTTGTGTATATTCCACCATGCGCCACGGTAGTTCGTTTCTGTAGTTGTTTCCCTCAGCCTTCTCCGATGCGTTCCAACACGGACGTTTAGCGACCCCAGCTACGACGAAGCGCCCAACGGACCGGATCGCAGCAGGATCGCGGACATGCGTGTGAGGAGATCGGGAAGCTCTGGAGGAGAATGAAACGTGGGAGATGGCCAACTCCAAGCGACCGGGCGTGGTCATTCGAAACAAGTTGGGTCCAGGAAGACGAAACTAGGACCAACTGGCGACATCGAGCGGTGCGGCGCCGTCTGGTCGTGAAGGATGCCCGTGAACGCGCCAGAATGCATTACGACGAAGTGTTTTCCTGGGTGGTACGTTTATTCACTCACCCGATGCCTTCTGGCGCTGGCGGGTAAGTACAGACCTTTAGATGATGCTGTCACTATGTACCTTCAAGGCAAGCCGACGGACGAAATCATCTACATGGAGCTACCGAGGGTTTCATGCACCTCGAAGCAAGTTTGTCTGTTACGGAAGGCACTGATGGGTTCAAACAGTTGACGGTATGGGAACAACCAGCTGACTCAAGCGTCAAGGAGTTCTGACCAGCATTCCACAGTTGACCCGTGCCTGTATTTCCGGGTCGACGATGGGAAATGATTTTCGTCACGAGGGAGGTGACGATTTCATGCCAAGCTAAAGTGGAAGTTGAGATCTTTCCTTCAGAACCGTCAAATGAAGGATCTCTGAAGAATTTTTGCCTGGGACTGACATCACGCGAGATAGAAGAACGGAAGCGAAGATCAAGATCAGCTATCGACAGAAGAGTCGCGACGGTTCAACATGGCGAACTGTAATCTAGTCTCCCCACCTGCGAGTGCCAGTGTCAAACTGGATGAATCGCGGCAATTCACGACGCAAGATGAGATCAGTAAATGAAGGAGGTTCCCTACCAGAGGCTGTTGGCTGTCTCACCCATTCGGCGCAGGCAACGCGACCGACATCAGCGCCTGCGGTCAATCAAAGTCAGCCAATTCAACAAGAATCCTGGACGTAGCCACACTGGAACGCTGTCAAGCGTATCGTGCGGTACCTGCGAGGCACAAGTTCGTCGGCTGAATATATTCAAACGAACGTTGCGCCAGACTGCATAATACACAGATGCCGATTGGGGAGGAGAGCTGATCTGGAAATCCACTACAGGATACGTCTTCACGTTCATGGAGGACCTGTGTCATGGAACGTCAATGGCAAACGAAGAAGGTGTCGGTTCCTTCAAAGAAGCGAACACATCGCGCCGGGACACAACCCAGGAAGCAATTTCGCGGCATCTATTTCCAGTCACGATTTTGTGTAAGGGATCTCCATCCGAAGACAACCAATCGAACATCCGGGGATCGTAACAAACCAAGGATACAACCTGAAACGTTACCCAGACATCAGGTAACACCATCCGAGATGTGCGAACAAGCGAGGGTCGAGCTGGACAGTGAACATGAAGGCAACCGCAGATGGTTCGTGTGTTCTGGCGAATCAGAAGCTGGAAGAGAATAAAGGTTATTGGATTCGCTGCTTAGAATATGTTAAATCAGTGCTATAGAGCAGTAAGCAATCAGGCGATTTCAAATTAGTCACTGTTGTAGAACCCTGGTCCGAATTACACCAGCCAGCACTGCTACATATTTTCCTCTGCGCTGACGGAGCAATATTTTGGCAGTATTTGAGTGTTCAAAGAGTTCATTATTAGGCGCATTATTAAGCGACCGAGTTTAGACTGATGTGCTACCATTGAACTGGAAAAAATCGTTTTTGTATGAGAACGCATTGGCCTTAGAGTTAGTTTACGCCACTAGAATTTTATTTAATTTTAGAAGCATTTGAACGTTCGGCCTATACTTGAATAAAGAGAGTTGGGATTTATCACCAATTGCAGTCTTTCTTTTTTCAACTGAATTCAACAAGAGAAATTCCAGACAGACCTGCCACAGCAGAAAAAACAAGACCATTACTGCCGCATCATTGCTTTTGATTGGTCGCTTTAATAACCGCCTTTACTGCTCGCCTGAGTCATGTTGCGTTGTGCAGTTTGTTGGTTTGCGGTGCTGCTAGTGGAGTCATTGTTTTTTCAATTTTTTTCGTTTGTGACAACTCGTTATTAATTTTTATTGCTGAAAAGAAAGCAGTTTTGTTGATTTTTGTGCTGTAATTTCAGAAAATGTTAATATATGTTCTGGCAGATTTGCTGATCAAACCAGCAAAACTGATATTCAAAAAAGTGACAGCTCTTATACTAGAGCCTTTCTCCTCACAGGTGCAGAATTGTATGCAAGACCGTCGAAATTCAATGAAACCTTTACTGATTAACGTTTAGTTGATTGCAGCTTCAATTTCGAACGATAAAGAAAGTAATTTATTTTATTTTCAATGGATTACTGTAAAACATATCTGGCACATTGTTAACTTCATCACAGTATAATAATAAATTATATGTCATTCCTTCTTCGAGCTGGCAGGTCCTGTCTCAGATAGAATGAACTTTATTCTCCGGTCTACTTTGTTTTGTTTCTGCTAAATATTCAAAGTAATGAAAATGGTTTGAGTTTACGGATGCCGTCTCCTTCTGTTATGTTTTTGTTTATTTTAATCTTCAATATTTTTTTCGACATTGAGTTGAAAACAAATATTTTGTTGACAATTCAAGGTGTTTGTGAATGATTATTCCAGCATTGATAACTTACGTTTTCTTCAGTGTTCTACGCAGCAGTTAATATCCCGTGCAAATAAAGCGACAACAACATCTGAGTACGAGAGTTCTGCAAACATAAATATATTCAGGTGCTCACTACAATGAAGATTATTTTGCGCAGATCCTGTTATTAGACGGACTATCAGTTCAGAAGACGGTTTGCAAGAGCAGGAGATTTTCTTAACGTCTATAGCCTGAAGAAACAATTATTTGGTTCAGAACATGGGCATTTGCGCGGAGGTAACTCTTTAGACCGCAGTTTCTTCGGTTTCCGTAATAGGGACGGATCACTGATGATGCGCCTTCAACGCACGACCGTATCGTGGCCAGCCGTCAGTAAAGCAGACAAATTTTTCCACCACCTCGAAGGTATCCTGCTCCACGTAATATAATTTGTTAATCTGGCCTGAGTTCAGTCCGCCACCAGCAGCATTGTTTTCGACGCATTAACCTTCGACCTTTGCTGGAAGTCGGGCAGCCAGGTGGGTTTACAGCTCACAATTGTTCCAAATGTTCTGCGATATCGTCCATGTCGTTCAAAGCCCACAAATTGACCAGATTTCAGAAATAAGCACTTTATACGTTGTTTCCGGCTCGTCGCATTGGCACCTTCCATAGCGATGTTAATAGTGCTGCATGAGAGTCCGTCACCTTATCGGTGCAGTCCTCATTTAGATTCGAATGAACTGATAGTTGACCCGGAACCCTTACGCAGTTTTGCACACCGCTATCGTTACGGATGATCGGTCAGCCTGCGGAAAGTCGTTTTTCGTCCAGTACTTCATAGCGCTGTGCGGTCGATACTGTCGTGTGCCGCCTTGAAGCCGACAGGTGATGTGTGGCCCAGCGCGTACTTTGAGATTTGGTCATGC